>CAEFZX010014946.1:0-171354 GCA_903066825.1 Alfaro cultratus
CCCTCCACCCCGCCGCCCCCCGCCCCCCACACCCCCCCCCCCCCGCCCCCGCCGCGCCCGCCCCCCCCAGATGCATAGCTGCATATGCATGTCTGGCTCAGAAAGAGAACTTGAACGGACAAGAGGGCAAGGAGTGGAAAATTTCCCCGTTATTCATTCCACTCACGTACTTTTACGCCGCACACAGACCTCTAATATATTCAGCAATCAATAGCGATGTGGCTGTGTGTCAAGTTATTTGGATCTGGATCGCTCTCCTCCCTCTGGATGGGGCAGCACACAAAAACGCACCACCAGATGACGTCTCTGAACGTGCGTGTCATATCAATCAAACTGGTTGTAATGCATTTGCAGGCGCAGGACAGACTGTGAAGTAAAGGTAGAGAATGTAAGAGTAAATCCACGAAAGCCTCAGTCTGCCCCAAGGAACTCTCTGATGTTCTCATTTGGCACCCTTGAGCCAAATGAGGATATTAAGGAGGTTCTCATATCTTTCAGACACCATGTTAAGGCTGGTTTGGGATCTTGAGAGCTAGAAGACACACTGCGCTGCATTCACTCAGGTCTATTACTGTAAGTGCATTAAACCTCAGGAGAAGCAAGATACCCCAGAAAGCTTTAAGTGCAACAAACAATTATGAAAGTGCAGGAGCAATAAATTCAACTCTAATGACAGGTGTGCTTAACAACAAGGTAGCTTCATTAATAGATACAAATGAACTTGTCTGGATGTAATGCAAAAAGGACACCAAGAACAAACAACATCATAAACAAAAGTGATACTTATAGCAACATAAATGCTAGATTTATGTACTGCATAAAGTGTCTTTATTAATCAGGATTGATAATTGGTTATCCTAATCATAAAGTGTGAATATGACTAGTCTCACACAAAAATAGAAGCGTTTGGCATGTCTAAACAGTTGAAATATCAATATATTTTATACTAAGAAATATGAGATACTTTTTGGCAGCCAAATAATTGGAAATTTAACCATTTTCATCTCTTCAACTTATTGTGTCATCAGCATACCTCTGACAAAGAGCAAAAGGGCAGAGAGCCCAGAATTGACCTTTCAGGGAATTCTGTCTTGCTTGTTAATCATTGGTCTCAATTTGTTCACCACATTACTGTTTTCTTTATGTAGCCAGGTTGGGATCCCTGCTTTTGCTCTTTCAGTTGTTTATGCTATAGAGGAGCATTAGCTGTTGTCACTATATCTGACTGAGAAAAGTTGTTGTGTGCTGTTTAGAAATATTAATAGAGATATTACTGAAATATTAATTGGTGTAAAGGTTAGCTGAAATAGCCTATATTATTTTACTTTTAGAGCTACAATGTATTTGGTGAAGCATTGCCAGAAACATTGCTGATAAAACTGTGATGGATTGAAAGCACTATTGTCACTGTCATTGCAAAAAAACAGCAGAATATTATATTATAATATTTAAGGTCCATATAACTTAGGACTGCCTCAGTACTTATTCTAAGTTGTAATTAGAAACAGATTGCTAAGAGTAACTTAATTGAAGCAGCTGAGCATCCTTAAATAACTTACTTCTAATTGGCAATAACTAAATTTAACTGGATTATACCAAAACTCAGTTTTAATTAGAAAATGGTTATCTGGAAAGGAATGTTTCCAAATGGTTGCTATGCATTGCGTTGTTTGTTTAGTTGGAAACTAAACAAATAGCACGCATCACTTCGTTAAAGTATCTAAAGTAGCTGGCTACCTGAAGCGATAGTTCAGCTAATAGATCATTTAGCAGCTTGTCAAACTCCCAATGTCACTATGCAAATAGAAGAACAGCAAAACATTCTGTGTAAACACATTTGCAGCCAAATTAATTGGCTGTTTACACTTGGCCAAACTACGATTATAGTTAAAAAATAGAACATAACTAATATTTTGATGTATTATTTTGGCCTAACAGGAATAATATTTTCCTCTTCTGTCGAAACCAAACAAAAAATTATGCATTTTGTTGTAAAATTTTGGTATAACCCTTGATACTGTGGCGTTAATTTACCCCGAGAATCCCAACCGTGCCCATCAAGAAGCTACTTTGATCTTTTATGATCAATATCTCACACAAAGTGACTTTCAAGCAGCTGATTTCTTCATCCTTTCAACATCTTGTTGATCTTACTTTGTCTGGATACCTTTTAGTGATGGGCATAATAGCTACTCTATGAGTTTTTTTCTTGGCTGCTGAAAATGGAGTGAGTGGCAGATCTAGAGAAGTAAAACTAAAAGCAAAAGCAAAGCAAGCAAAACAACTCACTGGTGTATTTTAAAAAGCCTCGGGGGTCTAAAGGGAACTGTAGAATTGTAGGATAAATATCTGAGGCAGCTGCTGCTTTGAGTAACACGTTTCACTTTATGCATACACATAAAATCCAGCTATTGTCAATATGAATAGATTTTTGCAGCTTGAATCACAGTAAAAACTAGAGCTTTTGTGTCTAATATTTATTTGGACCCATTTCTGGGCTTTTTTTTTTACTTTGCTTTTGTTGAACCTGCTCTAGGATTAGGATCCGGATTAGGCAGGCAATAGATTAAAAATGAAAAACAGTCTTGCTTTGCTGTGCACAGCTACCTCTGCAACAGAGAAAAACAGGAAAAACCCAAAAGACAGACAAAAAGGAAATGAATGATACTAAAATGTACTCATAAATAAAATGTGTAAAATAAAAGAATCAGAGAATCAACCTTTTACGTGCATTTTTTTTGTGTTGATCTTTTCGCAAAACCATACTTCTTAACTTTAAATGAGTTTTATAGATTTACCCGTCAAGAGAAAACTTGGAGGTTGATTTAAAAACATTATTGCAATTTTAGAATGCGGAGCCAACATTGAATATTTTGTTTTTTAAACAGAAATGACATCTTCACTCTTTTTCATGTTTCTTTGAGCAATTAGGATTTAGTTTCTTCAAGAGTGACTCATTAATTTCAAAATATCTTAACTTCAAGGAACACAGTATCCTTTGAGAGTTAAGAAAGCCTTAATTCGCTGCCTTTGTGAACAGCTTTTCAAGTTAAGCAAAAAATTAGTCTCTGTTTGGAAAAAGGCTTTTGAGAACTCAAGGTTTTTATACCATAAGAATAAAATAAGGAAGAAGACGAGGACAAAATATTTAAAACCACTGAAACACAGAAATAAATATTCATGAGTCCAGATTAATGCCAGGTATTATCTTGACAGGTTTCAATAAATTTTGTTTTAAAATATATTTGACATATTTTCATACTATAAAGTATGGAGAACTTGCACTAGCTGTTCATTTCATTGTTTGTGTTTTGTTAACTGCAGGACATTTCTGTTTTGCACCCCAGAGAACATAAAATCCCCAACAAGCAGGTTTCCACAGGCTTAGTGAATCTCTTTGCATGTTTTAAGAGAACATTTGTCCAAGCTTTTAGCGTCAGTATTTTAGCATTAATGTCCAGGCCCTAAGCTGCTCTGCATTAGGCAGTTCATGACCTCTTAGAACTGCATATACTAAATAAATACTCCTGATTTCAAGCTGCTCTTCAAAAATTCAAAGGCAAGAAGCAGGAAAGTTGGAAAAGGCTAATTATGAAGCAGTGATAGCGAAAAGCACACAAATAGTTAAATACAAGTGTTAGATTACTCATTAGCAGTTGTTACCTGTTTTTTATAAAGCACTTTTATTGGGGTAGCTGCTTGGTTAAGTTATTGTTTTACAGAATAGTCCCATTCACTGTTATAAAGTAAAGAGTTGCTAAAATTGGTAAATGCAAAGAAATATAGTTTACTGGAGAGTCTGGTCATCATCTCCAAAAACCTTTAGCTTCAGTCTCACAACAGCAAATATACTGAGGCAATGATGTGTTTTAATCTCAATACATTAAACCACAAAATCATTAAACAGTACAAACCTTGGCTTTCAAAGTGTAAGTTGTCCAAAGCTTGTGTTCTGGTGGGGATCTGATGTGGTTGGTAGCATTAAGCTAACAGATTTAGCTTTATAACTGGCAGCAACAGGAGAGTTTGGGAAATGGCTTTATGAAATTGGTTAGATTAATAAGATGTTTTACTAACAACTACTGAACATAATGAACTGACCACTGATTTTGTGTACAAAGATTTGAAAGTTCAACAGCCTTTTAAACAGCTCTCTCAGTCTGATATAGAGGACGTGAGGAAACAGGAAGTGACATGACTTGCTGTCACTCTTTAAATACACAGGAGAGCAATAGCAATGCAATTTGGTGACCAGGTGCAGCTGCTGAACCCTGGATTTCACCAACCTAACTCTAAACTTAAAAGTGCATTTTCTCCCAATGCTCTCCATTTAGTGCGATTCAGCTTGCACTGTTTTTCAAAGAATAATAGACAGAAATGTTAGTCTGTTAATAGAGAGATATTCTTTAAAAGACTATAACTGCAGCAAACGGTGGTTCTAAAAAGTATTGAGTCAGAGAGGCTAGATATAAATGCAAAACGTTTTTACTAATGTTCTGGGTTACATTATTAAAGCTTACTAACAGGCTTACAATTAGTTGGATGAATGGTATGAAATATACTAATTGTATATCTTTATAGAATTCAACCAGTTTTCACTACAATTCTTCAGTTTCTTGTGTAAGTTTAGAACCAGAAATTTTAATGTAACAAAGCTATTTAATTATGTCTTGTGTAGTCTTACTGCATTAAGAATCTGTTTACACATCTAAAATAAGTCTGGCCTTCTAGGGCTAAACTCTGTTCAAGAAAATTAATAATTAAAAAGATTTTGACAGTATATGGCAAACAATTTCTAAACATGCTTGTAAAACATTTTTTCAATATCAGGATGTGAGCAATGGAAATGTAGCTTGAAAACTTCTATGGAAACATCTGAAAGCAGATCAAACTATACTGTAATTATACTAATGCATTACTTGAACACAAAAACGTCCGACTTTCCATAAATGGCTCAATTTGTGTTCCTACAGTAGATTTTATTTTAAGTGGTTTGCCTTTCTCAAGGAGAAATGTTCTGGCTTTTAATGTCTGCTGTAGTTGTCACCTCTAGTCCACCCAGACAGTATGGAGCGGACATTTTGGACAACTGTGAAGCAACACAGCTTCAAATTGTATGTTGATGTCCTCTGGCTCACAAGTTTCATTTTTTAGTGTCATTTAATTTCCTCAGAATCTTTAGAAAACAAAAACAGTGGTCAGTTTAAGAAAAATACTTTGACTAACTTTGAGTGTTCTTTCAAGCAAGGTTGATACAAAACAAGTAACTGAAATATCAAGGATGGATCAATCAATCAATCAATCAATCAATCAATCAATCAATCAATCAATCAATCAATCAATCAATCAATCCTTTAATTGGCAACACAAGTGTACTTCATTAGAGCATACCATAATAGAACAGGTCAAACCAAACAACAAAATCTAAACAGAGAAATAAGATTATTAATCTAATTTACAAACCCATGTATATAACTAATTGGTCTGCAAAAAATAAAAAAATAAATAAATTAACACAAGGCAACTCAAAAGGTTACTTTAAAGAAAGAAAAAAGCAAACACAAAAAAGAAAACACTCCATTTGTTCGAACCCAGTGATGCAATCAGTGACATCACCACTATTTAAGCAGGAAATGCCGCACATATGCCATACTACAAGCCGCACCTACAAATGAAAAAGTAAAAAAAAAAAGAAAGAAAAACTGGAAATGTACATCTATAAGCCGCACCTGGCTATAAACCGCTGGTATCTCAGCTGAGGGCTGCGTCTTTAATCCGTCTCCAACTCCGAACCATGGACTCGTTTACGTGCAGCGGCTCCGTTTCCCTCCTGTACTGCCGGATCAATAGCCCTCAACTTAAAAGCTGCATCATATGAGTTTGAAGAAATTTATCCGTCGTGCCTGCTGCTAGCATGTGCTTGTTCTAAATGAAAATTAGCACTTTCTTCTTTGATTTCCAATTTTGACTTCCAATGATTCAGGTCCTGCTAAAGAGCCCCCTGGTGGTTGAAGAAAAATCCACAGAAAAGCAGAATCGGGCTATAAGCCGCATGGTTCAAAACGTGGGGAAAAAAGTAGTGGCTTATAGTCCGAAATATGAATATAAATATAAAGTGCAACTCCTTTGAAAACATCTTTGACTCTGATTTACCAATCAGAGTCATTTACAGGACCATTTAATGTTCCTGTAAATGTGGCTGGTTCGTTGCCAGGAAATACTCAGCTGGTTCCACATACTGATGGGAGGTTAAATGTCTTTAATGTTCTTCTTCTGTTGTTTACTTTCTGTTCATGTTAAATATTCTTGTTGAGAGTTCACCTTAGTTAAGCTTCATATCCATCAAGACCTGGACCTGGGCTTGTCTGCTATGTTAAACAACATGTAAACCATACATATGTGAAGTCGCTTCATAAAATAAAGCTGTTGAAAAAGTTTTTGTGATGTAACTTTTTTAAAATTGACTGAGACTTAAAATTATCATTTTGGCAAACATATTAAATGAAGTGATTTCATATGTTCTTGTCCTTGTCCTGAGGGTTATTTAGTTATTGGTTTTAGCTCTTAGGGAATGACTTTAGTTAAAAACAGACATGGTTGTTTTAAAAATGTGCTTTGAGGTTATTGTAAATTTGTCTCAGACATTAATGTTGGTTGAAATAACGTTGAGTCAACAAAGACATGATCAGGAAGCAGTAACACCCCCTGTGTCAGCTGCCAAAGTAAATATTGAACTAAATCTGTTTGTTTGATTGCCTCATAATTTCTCCCACAGCCAAACGCCACACTGGGTATCCTTTGGTATTTCTCATTTTGTCTGAACAACAAGTTTCATCAATTAGATTCCCGTCAACGAAGGAGGCCGTTGTTTCCATAGAAACATAGTTGGTTGGCTAGCAACGTATAGTGCCTCCTCTCTCCATTCTGGTGTTGCTGTCAGACTGAATGTCCTTTTTATTACAAGAGTGAAGAGAAATTTTATGGAAGTAATCATTTATCTGATATGTAAGTTGAAGGCAAGAGATTTCCCAAAACACATCCCAGGAAAAGAAACAGAGAATTTAATTTCTGGTTGATAAAATTGATTAAAGTCTTGAAAGTTTAAGGTTTTTTAGATTTCCCTCCTTTTGTTGCAGAGCATTTATCATTCTATGTGGCAAAATCTCTCTGAAGTTATAATCATTTACATAGCTACTCGCATAGTTCATACAACAGCAGTGATTTCAATCTATTTCTAACGGAAGGCACAGTTGCAGTGTAGGTAAGTGTGATTCAGAGCTGCTCAAATGTACTTTGAAGCCTTCTGGAGGTGTCTTCGGTGACAGAGAATATGTGATAGGATTTGCCCACATGATTTTTTTAGTGATATTTATGCTCCCACCACATGCCCTTTTCCTCTAGTACCCAACTTCTCTAGTTGACTGAGTTGTTGCTTGATGAGAAACCAGAAAGGGCAGTGATGTTGGAGCTAATGTTCCCGTAAATGTGGCTGGTTCGTTGCCAGGAAATACTCAGCTGGTTCCATATATTGATGGGAGATTAAATAAAAAACTAAAAAACTGGGGGTTGAGCGCTTTGCAATGAGTACTTCAGGACTCTGATTTACCTGCAAGAGGAGCTTAGGCTGGCTAAATCTCAATAATCTTTTTATTTTTTTGCTCTTAATGCAGTAATCTTTTGTTACTGTGTTGAAAATCTATTCTGTGGTCAATGATTAATTTCCTGTGATTTGAAAGTTGTTTTTAACAGAAGCCAACATTGTGTCCTCTTCCTAGTTCCTGTATTGTTGTACTTGTAATTACAATGCAGGTCAGAAGTTTTACATGTAATAATCATAGACACTCTTCAGAAAGGGTTAGTCTCATGGACAGGACATAAGGCCCAACCTTGACCAAAATTTGACACCCACATGTGACATGCAACTTGGAATCACAGCCCTTAGCCAGATCAAATGTTTAAGGCAGAACTACACTCACAACTACATTAGATATGGGCCATATAGTTTTAAAATGATAATGTCTTAGTACCAACTACGGTGATGTACCACCAGTACTACTACAGCCTTGCCTAAAATTTATGAAATACATTAAAAATGATCACAATTACTAAACTGACAAACCAAACAAATAAAAAAAACATGTATTCTTATAAAGACAATGTCTATAGATTTCTGGGCTTATCTGCTGACAGCATAATCTGTTATTTTATTAAAACATGTTCAGTTGATGCATCATGTTTTACTTTCATTACTTAAGATTTGTCACAACATTGCATATTTTACTAAAATTATTTTCATTCTCCCACTCAGAACCCCCCAGGATCCACTTCAACAAGCCTGAGAACTACATCAGCATGTACCACCAGGAAGGAAGTGACACGCTTTATGTCGGCGGCCAAGCAATGATCTACGTGTTGACATTCAGTGATAAAAGGGTTGTTGGCATGCAGGTAAATTCAACTAAACTGATTTTCCTGTTTGTTTGCAGTCATTATTTATTATTATGGTCAATCACATGTATGATGAGTAAATTCTTGCTGTAGTAGTTGATGCTGTGTGCTGACTCTGGATCAACATGAAAATCTTGGTGCATGCATAAATGAACTGTTAAAGATCCCCCAAGGGGTTATGGTGGCAGCAACACTAAACTGTGAAATTGGGTGTAGCACAAAACTATTCATTATCACAATCTAAATTGTCATCTCAAGGAAAAATTGCTGGTTTTCTCAAGCTACCATGACGTTTATCTTGACAGAACAAGAGACCAGATACAAGATAAAAGAAGTTTGCTTTCCTCAAAATATTACTTCAGTCATGATTCTGGGAAGATTCTGTTCAAAATAATTGGTCACTGTCACAGCAAATGTTTTTTTTTTCTGTTTGTGAATGAAACTTATGCATAGATTGACTATGAACAAGTGGTCAGCTGTAAAATTGCATTACCGCCACCCAATATTTAAAGGTGAAATGCCTTCAAGTCAAACAACACTCAGTTTTACTTACTGGGCTGCTGTCGAACATAAATCACAGAGTGCATGCATAGACCTTTCCAACTCATTCTCGGTAGCAGAGCTAAATTAATCTTTATTTCCAGTCGTTAGTTTGTTTTTTTCAAGAGCATTATGACAAGGTTGATGCCTCCCCTACTTGTTTTTTTCGCTGCATTCTGTTAGCTTAGCACGTTGAGTGCAAGCAAAAGTAACAAAGGGAGTCCTCTATTATTTGCTTAGTATTCAAATCTACAGCTGTTTGCATATAGAAACAGTTTTGTTGCTCATTAACTGAAGTGAAATTGTTGACTGTGATTAACAAAGCATTTTTAAGTAAAAGAAATTCCAGTGGAATAAGGGAGAGGTAATCTGATTCAGACCATTGATGTGCTTTGGTTAAGGTTAGAGAAAGATGGAGGTTCTCAACACTGGTAAACACTGTGATTATAAATTGATTGGTTGTGTCTCTTGTTTTTAATTGCTGAAGGTGGAGTAATGTTCAATCATTATCCAGCACTTAACTTTTTTTATAATATATGATACAAAAATGAATTCAGAGATGTGGTATTTGCTTTTTATTTAAAGCAGTGAGAGTCAATTAAATTTTAATGACTCTCACTTTTGGCTTTATTGTGTAGTTTTCAGCTCTTATTTATTTGCATTTTATCCCATCTCAGAATTATTAAATCTGATCGCTTTCAGAGGAAGTGCAGTTTGTCGGTAGTGCTGAAGTTCATGCATATAGTTTCATTAATGTTTCATTAATGTTTCTTTATTCCTCTAATACACCCCCCAAAATCTTTCTGCTCTTGACTTTTGGAGTTTGCTTTATGATGAATCTAAGCGTGGTTGCCATTTTGTTTCAAGTATGTGACATGGTGAACCTTGTATGCCGAGGGAGATATAATGGCTGAGCCACTTCTGACCCTGAGCAGCAGCTGAGATCCAGAGAAGACTGTGGAAATTAGATCATGCATACAATAATGAAGCTGCAGCTGTTTGTCAGAGGGGAGAACATATTTAACTGAGCTAATGTTGCCAACATATAACCCAAGATTACTCCCTTGAGTATCTTACAGCACTATACTAGCTGGCCAAAAGAATGAAGAGATATTTTCTAATATGTTTGCAGTCTGAGTGTGCTGGGTTGTCCTTCAACATGATGAAAAGCAACAAAAAGATCTGTAAAGATTGCTTCATTTTCCTGAGTGGGACAAATGTCTGAAAAGTGAACACACTCAAGTTATAATATCAGGTTTACTGGTGATACAAATGTTTTTGATGAATCATTTCTAAGACCTTTCATATAAATTATGACATTTATCCTGTTAAATTCAACCAAAAAATCTTGATGAAAAAACAGCAGCTAAAAACTCACTACATAAACATGAACACCATTAAAGTAACAGTTTCTTGAATCATCTTTTGACTCAGTTTCAACATTTAGTTCGCAAATGTCATCAATTAAACCGAAATATAGTTGAGCTGTTTTAGCAGGATTTTTTTCATTTGCTCATTTGCATCATTCAGCTAAAGCTGTAATATTCAGAGAGGTTCTGAAGGATTTAAAGTATCTCATTTCAGTTAGGAGAAGGGTGAAGACAACTTTTAATCATAAGTCCAAAGGGAAAGTTTGGCACAAATCTGCTCAGCATCTCACCAACGTAACACCATACCCAAAGTGAAATATGGTGGTGGCAGAATCATGGTCTGCTTTCTTTAGGTGATACTCAACGAGTTTTCATTTTAGGTGAAATCGTGAAAACTACCAGTCAGTGTTGACAAAAACATGTCATCTAGAAAACTTTGAAGGATAGTCAGAATAATTTTCAGCTTTACTCTGAGTACAAGGATACATCAATATCAAGAACAGAATAGTTTCACCAGAAGAAAATTTAAAGTTTTCAAAATTCAGAATGAAATCTGACAGAAAATCTTTGGGGTCACTTAAGGGAGGAAAAGAGGTGATCTCACAGTTTGATAAAGAGGTTGGGCAATTATTGCTAGGTCAACAGGTGGGGTAGTAACAGACTGCTTCCAAGAAAGACTGGATGCTGAAATTAAATCAAAATGTTTTTCTACAAAGTATTAGCATACGGGTGCATTTATCTCAACTTATGGGTGGTATCCGTTGTATTTTTTCATATTTTTTCTTCAAACTGATTTGTTTTGTAGCAGAATTGTCCAGGATAAATGTCACACTATATCTGGAAATGATTTATCTTGATCTTATTTTGTACCTCACAAAAACTTGCCATTTTAACAGGGATGTTTAAACTTTTCAGAACCTTGGTATCTGTCGTAAAAAAAAAAAAAAATGAAATTACACTTTGCCTGTTATTTCAAGTAGAGAGTGGCTTAATGGAACACAGTGGAAGGAAAGTCAATATTTTATTACATGAAAGCATCAAAAGCGAACACCAATCCATTTCATGTAAAAATGAAAGAACCAAAATTTTTCTTTTAAAATTCAATAATTTATGGTAGATGTGGCATGAATCAGATTTTCAATGATGAACCAATTGCATCAAAAGATTTCCTTTGTAATGTCATATGAATAATTCGCTGTGCTGCAAATTTGCTTAGAGGAGCTCATGGGCTGCATGAAAATGTCAAGGCAGGCTGAAGAAAAGCACACATTTAATGAGAAGTATAATAAAAAATATCTAGAATGAAATACCTCACATCCTGAGAAAAAGCAAGCAATATGAATGTCATCTGTGAGGACTGTGTTCTAGAGGCAGTTGTGAGATTGAAAGAGTTTAGTGTGAAATAACTTGGCACAAAATAAGCCGTCCTTCCTCCCACAGATCCCAGCGGCATCGGATCAGACTGCAATTGATACCTGCAAGGCAAAAGCTTCTCCAGATGAGGTAAAAACTCATCCTCACTGTCAGAATCTCCATCGCTTCTGCACAGCTCTAACCAGCTCAATCAGTGCATTTGTCTCACTAGCATGCTGTTTCTCATCACCATTATATTCAGCAGCACAATTTTTTCTAACACTGTATGACTGTGAAAGAACTATATTTCTAGACTTGAATGAACCAGATAAACATACAATGATACATAAAGACATCAACAAGTGGTAATTTATGTAGATGGAATACAATTACACATGAGATGGTCCTACCTCATGACAAACACTGCACACTTGACTCAGCACTTAATTGCACTAAATAATTTACATCAAGTTCTCAGAGAGAAAAAGAGAAATTAAGAATTAGCAAAGGTAGATACATTTTACAAAATATGTAAACTTGTCCCAGAAAATACCTTATTTTTTAAGTAAACTGCATCTTCACAGGATTCCCAACAACTGAAAGCTTGTGGTAAATCCACTTCAATGTAGGATGTAAGAAGCTTCTGCAGAGGACAGTGAGGGGAGCTGAAAGAATCATTAAAGTGTCACAACTGTCTTCATGAACCTTTTGAATTCCTACCATCAGGCAAATGGTATGCTAACTTTAAAAGTAAAACCAACAGACTGCTACTCAGCTTTTAACCACCAGCTGAACTAGAAATTGCAAAATTATCATAAGTGCTGCTAATTATATGGTTTGATTTAGACAATTGAAGTGTTGAAAGACAATTGATGGAGGTTTTGAAGGTCACAATGCAAATGTTTTGTAGCATAATTTAGCTTTAGCCTTTCTTTAAAGTCCATAGATCAGAGAGAACTACATCACCTGTACCATTGATTTAGAATTATCTGCAACAACAACTCAAATATGGCAACAACAAAAAAAAGAATGCTGTGCATTTCACACCTTTAATACTAATATGCACTAATTAAAAGAACATAAAAAGCTACACATGTTCAGAAATTTTACTTTCAGGTACCAGTACATTATATTAACTCATTTTTAATCCTGTGCAAAACACATTTTTAGTAATCAGCACACATGGAAATATGAACAGTGTGACAGCAGCTTTAGTTTGAAAAATACATAAAAGAGATAATGATGTTAGAAAAAAATAAAATCAGTCTTAATGCAGTAATATACATCCTAATAAGACACACGCACACACACACGCAAGTTTATTTTTTCAAAATGTATTTTATTTTTTTCATTTAGACTCAAGTTAGAATCCTTACTAGAAACTTGAAAACACATTGAAACAATATATTTTTCTGAGATAAAAGCCATTCAACATCATGTTTATGGTCTCAGTCCTCAGGTGGGAGAAGTAGCTGGACCTTCAACGTGTTAGTGCCTGAAGGTACACTTTTTATTATGCATGTTAGTGCCTCCTCACACAATAGCTTCTGCATTCCCCTGAATAAATAAATATATTACCAGAGAATACAGCTTCCAGTTCAGTCCTGGAATTTTACATTTATTTTGTAACATTCTAAAGATTATGACTTCTGATATGACTGCTTGGTGCATCAACCTTACTCATGTTTGGAAATTAATCTCTAACAGTATCCTGTGGCTGATTGTTCTGCTGTTTTATGTGGGCACGGATTTAACAGGACATGTTTCATTGTTTTTGCTTAGGTTTAATCTTCTTGTTACAGTTTGAACCTGCTCTGCTTCTGACACCGCTATGCCACCAACGTCACAGAAGCGCAGGAAAACAAAAGCTTTAATACAATTTTTCAGTCAACACACATAGTGCTGCATGTTTTCGGCTTGCGGCTTTAATAAACCACCGTCTCAGTCTGACAGCTGTGTCATCCCGAGGCTGCGGTATTACTCACAGCTACACAGTGTCAGTGGTGACTACCCTGAGCTGATCTGCCACTGATTATGTTCTGAAGCCCCCTCTCCAACTCATGCTACATTATAAATAAATCTATAGCAGACTTGCCCTATGCCTTTAGGAAAATGTAACAATTGTTTCAAAATAGCACAGGTAGAATCCTCAAAAGGTGTTTGCATTGATATTTACTATTGACATTGAAGAATTTAAAGTCTATACATGAATAAAAAATAAACATTTATTACAGTTCATAAAGTTGATAATTCATACCACTCTGTTTGATGTTTTATAACTAATGCCTCTTTTTACACACATCACTGTAGTCTGTAGTCTTCAAAAGCAAAGGAAAACTCACTGGTGTGTGTTTGTTTATGTCTAATAGGTTTATATCTGCCCTATCTTTGATTCCCAATAATCTGTGCTCTGCCCAACACATTATGGTCAATGTTCCCACAATTAAATCAAAATATGGAGAAATAATACAAAGGTACTCGGTATTAAAGCTGAGCACCAATGTTTAAAGATATTCTAAAGAAAATGCTGTCTGAAACCTGCACATGTCTAAGTATTGTTTTTTATTGTTTTATGACCTCAACAGTGTTGCTGTTTGTTGATTATTGTAAAAGTGTGCTGCCTGATCTGTCTATGTGTTTTTCCTTCTCCGCCAGGTCATTAATGTAAATAAGAATTTGTTCTTATTAACTCATCTGGTTAATTAAGGATTAAATGGAAGAAAAAAAAATATTACAATAAAACTGACACACTTTCACACTATAATTTAAAAGATTAAAGGTCTATATGATGTAATGGTTTGAAATATTTGTTAATCCTTGATATGAGTGAAATGTTTTCATGCTAATGGCATCCATTTTGACCTTACAGTATTTTCTCAGATGATTCAACAATTTAAAGACTCCACTGCATAACATAAAATATACCAGGACTGGTGAATTTGGTCTAACATGTATAGGTTTTTGTAACAGTTTGATTGACTTCACCCTTTACTCTGACATTCACACTGAAAGTCAGACCTTTTTGGCCGCGACTGCATCCTGCCTGTCTGAGTGATGTGATGTGATGTGCTCAGTCACTCATCTCTGGCTCGGCCCAACAGATGCGTGAGAGAGACTCAAGTTCAGTGTTTTAACACTTCTGTTGTTTATTTCTATTAAACTATTAATCTTTTATACATTAACTTGAACAATAAATAGATAGTTAGAATGCATTTACTTGTGAAACTTGGAATTCAGATAAAACGTGAGCAAAAGAAGCATGTTTCACCTTCTGTGTTGGAAGCAACACAGAGGTTAGATGAAGATGAATCAAGCATTCCTCATGTGGGAACTCTGTCTACCTCTGCATACGTTTATCAGGAGCACACACACTGTTTCTTGGGGCTGAACATGACAGTTCTTCCTGAATACGGGAGGAGTAAAAAAAATAAAAATAAATCAATGTACAAAGTCTGCATGACTCAATTAAGTCTCACCTGGGGCTTTTCAGGCTGATATATAAACACTCCCACTCTTGAAGATAGTTTTATTAATTCCAGGTGGTATTAATCAGTGTGTAAAACCATCTCTGTAGTGTGTGTTTCACTCTTGGTGAGCGATCCTTGGTGATCATGCTGTGGACATGGAAACTACTGTGTTTAGAGAAGGTGTATGGGGACTCTGATGTTTCTGCTTATTGTAGTTTCCAGTCAACTTCTCTGTTATCAGAGGATTAAAGCCAAACTTTTGTCACAGGTAATTGAAATGTCAAATAGTTGTTCAAGTAAATGTGACATACACTGTATCCAAACAACTACAATGGCTTGCACTCACTCACAGCTCTTTCAGTATATTATAACTACAAGCTGCAATTTATCCACTGGAAACATATTTTTTTCAAGAGATATAGTTTTATATTTTAACAGTTCCTCATTTGAATTTCTTAAGGTGGTTTCACAAGTTCTCAAAAACAAAATAAAACATTTGGTTTAGGGGTGATATATGGACACAACAATGTATAAACCTGTCTTGTCTTACCAGTCCCAGTGTCAGGTGCAACCGTGACTCTACAGCTCACACATTTTAACTTCAGCTCTCCATTTAATTGTGAACATCAAAAAAATCAATGCCCAAACATGCACCAGCAACTATGTCTTTCAAAAACTGAAATGCATGCGGACACAAAATAAAAGAAGCTAAGTAAAATAAAATCTCATCCCACTCTACCACCTATCCAGCCACCTACATACCCACCTACACATGTCCAATCCTCGTTCTGGATTTTAGCAATGCTTCTCTATCACTGGATATGTATCTAAACTGATGTTCTGGTTATGTTCAACATGAGAAAAAAAACACCTCTTTAGACACACTTTGTAAAAATCTTGATAAAGGATAAGCAAAACTTTCTAAAAAACTGTAACCATATTCATTCTGCATTCATTTGTGTACAGTGCAGTCCATTATTTGTCCCTATTGATGAAGTGATGCATATGCAGCATTGCAGTATTGTACTGCAGGTCTAAGCCTTTTCTGCTGTCTGCTAAATGTGCCAAGAATGGACGGCTTCCAATCTTTTCTCAGCAGCTCATTTTTCTCCAGTAATCTGTTTGTTTTCTGTTGCACTTCTGCTTTGTTTCTCCTTCCCTCTATTCTACCTTCCACTTCTTGAGTCCCGTGGTAGACTTCCTGTTGTCTTTCGTTTTCTTCTCTTTTTCCTTTAATCCCCTTTTCACCCTTTTCCTTTTCTCTCCCCTTCTCTTTAATCCTTAAACCCTAAAAGAAACAGCATATTTTACTCCCCTATCCGCTGCATTCTTCCTTGATGTTTTCCCCTTTTCTGTCTCACTCACTTTTTTTTTCTCCAACAGATGGA
Source organism: Alfaro cultratus (assembly GCA_903066825.1). Taxonomy (NCBI): domain Eukaryota; kingdom Metazoa; phylum Chordata; class Actinopteri; order Cyprinodontiformes; family Poeciliidae; genus Alfaro; species Alfaro cultratus. The sequence continues at coordinate 16,567 of CAEFZX010014946.1, forward strand.
GTGCGACAATTTCATCACCGTCCTTCAGAAAGTTAATGACACATTCATAGTATGTGGGACGAATGCTGGAAGCCCCAGATGCTGGATGCTGGTAAATATCTACAGATAAATTCCTTTGACTTTCTCTGTCTCCGTTTCTGCTTCCATAAGTGCTTTCTGCAATATATTCAGCCATCTGTAGAACAGCTGCAAACAGCATTTATCTATTTCCTCACTTATTTCTTCTGTTCATAAAATGAAGGCTAACAGTTATTTACATTCAAAGAGAATGTTCTTACTTCAATATGATCCTTCACAGATAAATTGAAGTTTACCCAGTGAGTGAAGGGTAAAACATGTAATAAGACAGACCTCAAGGAAACCTCTGCTTGGCTCTAATATCTTGCACCTTTCCCCTGCAGGTAAATGACACTGTGCTGACAGACGTCCAAGGCGGTGGGATGATAGCACCAGCCTCTCACATCTCACCTCCCTTCCCTTCGCAGAAGTCAGTCAACTTGCCTGCAGGTAATGAACTCCAAAAATAAAAACTCTCTCCTTTTAAAAATTTAGGTTTAGATGAAAAGAGAGGAAACATCAAAGATTTTATTTGTAATTTAATATCTGAGGAAGCAACTGCTGCAAAACATCAGACACTGCGCTACAAGTTCCAAGTCATTTAACAGTTGGTGAAAAATCTGAGTGATTTGGAGTGTTGGTTCTAAATTAGGAACACTTACAGAATCCATTTTACACCCAAAATTGCATCCAATCAGTTACATTTGCAGGGAAGGCAATGAAAATGTGAAAGTAAGATAACAGGCAGCCAAGGGATGGCGTATGTGGAAATTATGTATATTTGTATGCATGTTCTTTTCATGTCAAGTCAAGTTCAAGTTTATTTGTAAGGCACATTTCAGCAACAAGGTAGTTCAAAGTGTCTTACCCCATATAAACATCATACAGTAACACATTATGAAACAAGCAATAAACATTACATTTGGTTAAATGTCATCAGGCAAATACATAAAATACACAGTCAACATCTCTGACCAGAAGGGCACAATGTAATTTCTGTAAGCCATGCTTAGGATCTCCATGCTGCCTTAAAATGACTAAATGATAGCTATTTTCAAAATAAAATAAGCAGACATGTTATGATGTTGGAGATTACTTTTTGCAAATAGCTTTGGCAGTGCCTTTCCTGACTGAACTTCACTCATTCAGTCTTAGTTTTCCACCACTCATGTACTGTAAAGTGTAAAGGTTTTGCTACCCTTTGCACATTTAGTTGAAAGTAATTCACCAACATGTTTCTTTTGACTTGAAATAATATTAATGCCTAGCCCATACTTGTATCTGATGCAGAATCTCTTTCTATGTATCTGCTTTTTCTGTACATTAAATCTAAATCTAATTTCCATGCATTTGTTTGAGGCATAGAGATGTGCAACATAAATATTATTTGGCAAGTGAGTGAGATGTTTTAATGCAGTAGAAATTAGAAATTAATGAGTAGATTGATTTTCTTTAGCATTTGGTTCTCTAGAAGTGTTTCTATCTATTTCTAAAGCTGTCTCCTTGGCACCTGTCTTTCTCTGGAGTAAAGACACCTTCAGCTCTTCATATTAACTCGACCTATTTGTGTCAGGAGCAAAAACGTGACACTTGTGAATCCTGGGCTGCCAATAGCAATCTTGCTCTCATAATCATCTTCTATTCATGTCATGAAGATTACTAAAGGTTTCTTTTCTCTGACGTCCATCGAAATATTAAGTGTAAAATGCTTTTTGATGATTATACAGACTCCCCCTAAAAGTTCTTATGTTGCATAGTACTGAAAGCTCTGATTTATTTAGACTCATAATCAAACTATAGTTTGCTTCTTTATTATTAAGTTATATTTGGTTATAGTTGGAACTTAATCACATAAAAGGTTTATTAATCTTGACTAAAAATAAAATTGTTATAAAATCCACTGTTGGCTGAGTAACTTGAGTCATTTTGCAATATAAATAAAATCACTCATTTTGGCAGGTGACTAATCCTAACATAAGAACAAATTACTTATTTGTATCAAAAGCTTTCTTAAGCTACAGTTGGAAGACGAGAATTGAAAATCACGATAAGTGTATCTAGATGAAATATTGAGTTCCAGTTGAACACAAAGTTTATTACATCACTCTCATATGTGCTCCAAATGCACAGTAGAAAACCAGTAGGATTTAGTCATTATTGTGTGCAGTGACCATGCAAGAATTCTGGTAAGAATGAATTGAGTTGCACATGTATGTATGCAGACTCTGTACCGGAACATTTATTCATAGAGGTAGTAACATGGTACAATATACAAAACAGATTTAGTGAGGTAAAAACTAAACAAGTAGAAATCCAATCTTTTTCTTAGAGATTGAATGCAGTTTTATCAGTAGGGCAGCCATGTTTTATGTTGAGGTCAGGGCCAACAGAAAAAGTCTATTTTAACAGGTTAATTCATCAGTCTTGCTACTGAGAAATTCCAACTTTTGAGTTCAATAAACCCTTTGCAGTTACTACAGTTGCAATTTACATCACAAAATTGAATGTTTTTAGAAAATACTGTAGCATGTTCTGCAGTTGGACTATTCCAATGGCATTTCTATAGTCATCTGTGTCCTTAAGTATTCTGTAGTTAGATTGTTCCAGTGGTTTTTCTATAGTTATACATTTCCTACATCAACTCTGTGGTCAGGTATTCCTGTGGAAATTTATGATATTGCCATGGAGAAGAGCTTGAGAAGGAAATTCTGAAAATAACCTACAGTTTGTCTGTACAGCATAGGAGTGTCTCACAACAGCAACTTAATAAAATGTTCCAACTTATACCAGAGTTATAAGTCATAGAGGGATAAAGTGTTACAATAATTATTTGAAAAACTGCCAAAACAGACACTGTACTGAATAGTTCTATGGTAAGTTTTTGAGACCAATTTCATTTTATTTTTGCTTCATCCAGGGATGCAAATCCTATCATCTGACCCATTTTTCTAAAGATTTTCACTCAATATTTTTTTTCAAATCTAGCTTAGATTTCTTTTTTTATGTAAAGACAGTTCATATATAAGGCTGACTTTACTTGCATTTGCAAATTACAGACAAAGCTTCACGACACAAAAAATAAGACTCTTCAAATGAAACCCTTGTGTGTGTAGGTATTAAGTCTTGCATAACATTGCCTAAATTAAACTGACCTTCAGTAGTCATTGTGCATGAAGAGGGACTTGTAAATTGTGTATTTCTTCAACCATCTAATGCAGATGGGCTGTTTGAAGAGGCACTTAAATCAGTGAGGGTTTGGCTGTGCTGCGGGATGCTCCTCCACATGGGGGGGTTGATTGTGCATGCAATGAGTCGACCCCTTTGCTTGAGCTCAGTGGCATCTACATACTGATCAGTTCTGATTAAGATGTTACTGCCATGATTTCAAATGCTTCACCCTCTGCATTGCTATGGAGACAGAACTCTGCATTGGATTGAAATGCAGAGTTATGAGCATTTGTAGCTCTTGGATGCAAATGCTGCTCTGTTTTATAATGTTGTCTTTACTTTGCTCTTGGCTCCCTATTCTCTGCCCTGCTTTTTTTTTTTAATATTCTGTCTTTGTCTTCCAGGCCCCACTAAACTCTGTGGGGCCTGGAGTTTTTTTTCCCTCTAAACTCTGTATTTAATGTTCTCTCCTCTTTGTCTTCCCCTTTTTCGCCATAGTCAATTTTCTTCTTGTGTCACTCCAGGCACCCCTTTTCTCCATTTCAACCTTGTACTGATTTGTCAAGTGTGCCCTCTTTTTTATTACCTGCCACTCACCATTTCTTCTCCTGTGCATCTTTTGTTTTTTTCTGCCTGTCTCAGATGGGAGTCTGTACTCGGCCATGTCATCAGTGGGAGGTCACGTCGGCTCGATCCGTCGTACATTTGGCTCCCAGAAACTCCTGAAGACTGAAAATGTTTGGCTGCTGAGTGAGTAGGTCGGGGAGGGAGGGGGAGTCACGCAGAAGGTGTGCATGTTCAGATAATTGCATATGGAGATGGTGGGTGGTGCTCTCTGTAAATCATCTACTATCGTTCCCATAGGGAGAAAACCATGTAGGTGTATTCACGACTGCTGTCAAACTGTCTTTCCACTCAGATCCTCCTGTAGAATCTCACATGGTTCTTTTTTTAAAGATAGGAAATAACTGCACAAAAATTTAAGTAATGCTTTTAGTTTATGCGCTGATGTATTTGATCTCTGTGGATATATTTAAATCTTACCTGTAGGTCCTCAGTTTGCTGGAGCATCCATAATCCCTGCCTCAGAAAAGTACAAAGAGGAGATCTATTTCTTCTTCACGGAGTTCAACAAAACAGCCCGAGTGGATGAGGAGCCGTACAGGGCCCGCATAGGTCGAATCTGCACGGTAAAGAGTCTGCATACAGTTTTTACCAAATTTATATACACCATGTATAAATAAGCATAAAATCCAACATTTTCTGTCTCAAGTAAGCTAGAATTACCAAAATTTATATTTGCCAAACATCAGCCCAACATACAGCATATACAAATATCTAAATTCATGTGTCTATGCTTTTCAGTACATTTGGCAGCATCAGTAGCTTCAAATCCTGTTGGGACTCTTCCCACTCTTCCATTTTTAGTCCTCTTCACAGAAGTTCAGACTCTAGCTGGGTCACAGCAAGAGATCTACAGAAGCCACTTGTGTCCTTTATCGGTGGCACTCTCATGATTGATTGAGAAAATGTAGATCTTCACTCTGACTTGAAGAAAAATTTTATTTTAACAGTGTCTCATACATTACCAGTGTAATTTTATTTCATCCAACATAAAACTTAAAATCAAGGCGACCAACGTGCTTCTCTTCTAACCTTGCAAATATATTGCCAATGAAAAATATTGAAAACTCCAGGGCTGTACAGTGTGACAAATATGTTGTATTTGTGATGAAAAAACTGATGATTTACTGTGCTGATATTGCAAATGCTTGATAACATTGTGACCAGTCTGTTGTCTGGAGCAGAGACTTTAGGTGACAGATGGGAGCTGAATCATTTAGGATTAAAATCATATCAACAGGTCTCTTTATTTCTATTGGCTGCATTTCTTCACATCGTGTAACTTAGTGCATAATATTCAAAATATGAAAATTTATCAATGCTTACATAATGACATTTATATTAAATGGCTCCTTAAGATCGCTGAACATCCAGGAAGGTTTTAAAGAGGGCTAGACGGGGCTAAGTGTTGATCTTGGCTGTCACACTAAAATAAAAACCCAGACGGGAATCAGGATTGCAATAAACTTTATAAAAGTGAGTTATTCACAAGATTGAGGGCCAAAGATTACATAAACATAAATATGTAAACCACATACATAATTCAGACTAATTGGATCTGTTTTCTTTTCTTAAGTTATTGTTCATTAAAAATATTTTCCACGTAAGACTTTCTCATCAGGGGTATTAGTGGGATGACCCAATCTGAGGAAGTTGATTGTCATGCCCTGTTAAAACTTAAAACACTGTATTTGTGGTAATGTCATTCAGGCAAGAAATACATTTTTCTCCTTTCTGAGTGCTCAATCAGTAATGCAAACAACAACTCCATTATTCTCCACAACATTGTGCACTGAATACCAGAGGTATGAACACTATTCATTTGTGCACCTCAACATCTAAAGCAATTATTATAAATCACATTTCAAATGATACCATCATATTTGGAGTTAGAAAAGACCCAAATTCAGAGAAAAACTGTGGTTTAGCATTTAACATCGTAATGAGACTTTGTTAGTGGCTTTGAATGTTGTTCATCTATGGAGGTGTAAATATTCATTTAAATAAGCAATAATGTGGGAGAGCCTTTCTGGATGAAGTGATTTGACTGTAAATAACATCAGTAGATAAGTAAAAAACCATTGCAGGTTGCTAGCACTATTTCTGCACCACTTTAGTTGTTTTGATGAATAAATCATTAAACAAAAAATACAAAATGGTGAGGCACTTGAAGATGCAATGGATCTCCAGGTGTGAACTAAGCTACATTTCCTATAAAATTATTTTAGTGTTTTACAATCTCTCAGAAGACTGAATCTGTCATTGTAGAGTGAAAAAAGTACTGCTGCTTTGCTTGGAGGATCCTTTTAATCAAACGTTGCAATCAGCAGCATCGAATCAGGTGTTTTTCTAATTAGCTAAACACCTGCAGCTCTGTGTGAGCCATGACTCACCCTCTAAATTCAAATCAAGAACCTTAAATGTAATGAGGAAATGTTGAAGAGGTATATTTTCATATTTACTGATCAATAACAAGTCTCAGCTCTTTAAGAAATGTCTTAATTTCTTAAGTGATTTTTTTTTTAGTTAGCATTTCTTGGCTTTGCTTCTCGGAGGAACATGAATGAGTCCACCTGTTGTAGCTCTGTAGTGTCTCTAAGCAAAAGGGAAAAAAATATTTAAGGTTCAACAGTTTTCTTCAAACTGCAAAGTCACTGATATGACTGAGATCAGTCTGGAAGGAAAACATGAAACAGGTTTTCTCCTTTTTCACAAAGTCACTGAAAAAGAATGTGAAATTTACACGTCTCAGTAGAAACTGTCAATACTATTTCAGAGACTGTTTATTGCAATAAAAAGTATAACTCAATTTTTAATCACTGAGCTCTAAATGAAGTAAGTAGATAATAAATATCTTTGACTTAATATCTAAAGCTTTCTAAAATAAGTAGTGAAATAATTCTTTTCAGAGGGAAATGAGGTTCTGCTGCTCTGTTGTGGGACAGAACTGTTTCACGGGCAATAAACACAAAGCGATCAGAAACACAATCAGCCTGCAGACCTGGCTGCCCCTTTGTGTCATTATTAATAAGAGCCCCTCTGTGTTATTTCCAGGTGGATGAAGGGGGCATCAAAGCCATCCTGACAGAATCTTGGACCACCTTTCTGAAGGCTCGGGTGATGTGTGGTGCAGGCAACACACAGCAGCAGTACAACAACATGAAGCAGGCTGTGGTCCTGACAGCTCAGGACAAGAGGGCTGGGGTCATGTATGGCCTTTTTTCCAACGCATGGTAGGTGCAAACATGGCAACCTTTTAAATCTACCCAAAAGTATGATTGGCTCTGTAAGAAAGCTAAACACATATGTACAATGTTGGAATACTGCTCCTTAGGACATGTTAAACCAACTTGAAGCGAGTGAATCCCCCAGCATGATGCTCATTGCATTGAAGATTTAATGTTGGGGAAGGAGCTGGGAAAAAAATAAGATGTACAGTGAGAGGGTAGCAAGATGAATTTAATAAGACCTGGTCAAAATTTATTATTTATGCTAAGGGTATATCAGTTATTTGCAGCTTACTGTGAGTTGTTTTTTTGTTTTTTTATGTGGAGATTGAAATGATTCAGTTTTTTTTTTTATTGTATGAATTAAACTTTATTTTAAATAAATAAATGATAAAGAAATTATATAAAATAGAACATGTTAAACCATTCAGCCAACTTTTGATGATTGATGTTTTATAATTTACTGAATCTGATTGTTTTAAATAAGCATTTGAAATGAACTTATACCTGCCTGTGATGGACTGAGCTCTAACTGATGAATTAGAACGAATTAGAGGCTGATGGAATAATAATAAAAAAACAAGGTTTGTACTAACTAGACCTTTCACTTTTTTACAAAGAGCACTGAAATAACCTTGATTCTCCATTTATGCTGTATGAATAAAATCCACTCAATTATCTTGATCTCAATTGTCATTAATGTGGTGTTGAGACAAATCTTTTAATAAAAAAATATATGACTATCCTTCGCTTTTGCCATAACCAGAGTTTAAAATAATTTGAGATGCTATGTAGTAAGTCAGCACAAAGTTCAGTTCAAAATTTTCTTTCCATATATAGATTTAAAACATGTGAGCTGCATTTGATTGCCACCCTCTTTACTCTGATACTTCTAAATGAAATCAAATGCAATCAACTCTAAGAAGTAAATTCCAGTTATATGGTTCAGTCAAAGCAGACGTCTACCAGTAATTTCTACTTCCCTCTGTTGACAAGCCTTGTGGAGATGCAAATTACTTTTGGCAGCAGGACTTGTCACCTGCCCACACTGCTAAAAGCACCAATACTTGCTCTAAAAGCCATGGCCAGAAAATTAGTCTGACCTGAATCTCATAGAGAATCTGTGGAGTGTTGTCAAGAAGATGACAAGAGATACCAGAGCCAACAATGCAGAGAAGCTGAAGGCCGCCATTAAAGCAATCTGGACTTCCTTAGCCCCTTCAGTGCAGAGCCACCTCTGCATTGAAGCAGTCCCTCATACTGCAAATTGAGTTTCACTTTTTTAATTGAATTTCCAACAGAAATGTAGTTTTCAATTATTTTTTATTTAATAAGATGCACTTTTAAGAAACAAAAGAAGACATTTCATATATCAAAAAGGAAGGAGTAAATGCCCATGAGCAGTGACTAATCCTCTGTGCACCACAAAATAATCTAATTTGCACAGAAATTAAAAAGATGTTAAATATTAGGATAACAAAAAATTGTTTCCAATTTCTTGTTTCAAGGTGAAAGGTTGAATAAATACGTTTTCCACATAACAACCTAAATGCCTTTTTGAGGATTAATTAGCTTTTTCCTCCGTTTTAGGGGAAGAACGGTGGTCTGTGCCTATTCCATCGAAGATATTGATCGAGCCTTCTCTAATTCCAAACTGAAAGGCTACAGCACCTCATTTGGTGGCAATCGACCAGGGATGGTAAGAAAATGTGCCTTTTTTTCCCCTTCACTTCTGACAGTGCAGAGACAATATGTGTAAAAGCATGAGTCAGTCTGCAATTTAGTGACTAAAATGTTATTTTAAAAAGGTAATAAGGGAGAAGCAATTTTGTGCTCTTTATCCAGGATGTTTTGCTTTTTGTACAATCCAGTCTGTTGTAAAGTGATTATTCCGCCTTTCTCTTCAGTGTGCACGTAAAAGTCCACCACCAGCAGACACTCAGAACAACATCAAAAACCTTGGCATAATGAGATACTACCCTGAAATTGAGGATGTAATTCGGCCGGTTGGTGTGAATCCACTCGACCTCCCCACAGACGATCAAATCACCCACGCTGTCGCGGATATTGTCCTGGCAGTCAATGATGAGCATTACACTGTCCTGTACCTCGGAACAGGTACGTGTGCACATCTGTGTGTCAAAATGTTAAGAGTGGCTACATGTGTAACATTTTGTTTAGAGAGTTTTCATTTGTTGAAAAAAAATCCATGTTTGCACCACAAATTTTTAAATCTGACTGTTTTAACTAATTTTATAACTTTTCTTTCTGTAAAATTGCTTGTTCTGAACCCAGTTCTTTCATTTCCTCTAAGATCTTATTGATTCCTGACTGAATAAACTTCTACTTAAAGAGGAGATCTTTGTTACTCCCTATTGGTGCAGCGTTATAGTGTCAAGAATTACATTTTTGTAACTGTTTTGTTAAACACACAGTTTTAGAAAATCTTACTTCAGTTAGAGTAGAGGCGAATTTATGGGATGTTTATTTTGATATTCGGTTAAGGAGGTGGCAGTATTTGTGAGCTACAGAGAACTAAACTCATGTTGACACTATTCATCTTTATCAACAGCTTAATTAAAGACACAAATAGATCCATGCAAATAATGTATATAAAAAAGAAAAAAACAATCACATTGATCAAGTAGTTTTCATATCAGATGAACTTGACTAAGAAAGGCATGTAAATTATTGATTAGTGATGTCCTTTCACCATCCTGTGTTCAATATCTCCCTGGTAACTATGGGCAGTCTTAGTTACCAACATGTATTTTACTGCTTTGCATCAGAGCAGAATTACACCACAGCATCAGGATACAGGGTATACAGCAACATCACCACTTTTAGCTGCCAAGCACATGTAATAATTGTAGTAGGATTCAGAGATGATTCTATAGAGACGCTAAAACCCAAAAACACAGCATTCTCTTACCTGCTGGTAATGTGGAATGTGTACCTTAATTGATCCTGATGTTATTAGCCTTAGTCGTTTTAAGTTAATCAGTTTTAATCTCTTGCCTCTATTACACAGCAGAGCAAATCTTTTGAGTCCTTGATTGATCAACTAGCTGGCCTCCAGAGCTGTAGGCCGTCCATGTCTTGTTATGTAAAAAGTTATTCATTTTCCACACATCACTGGATGTTCAGAGGTTTTTACTGGATCTTAGAGTTCATTCACACCAGCCCTGTTTTGTCTTTTTTAATCAAACTTTGTTTTGTTTGCCTAGAGAGTCCAGATCATTTGGGGAGGTGTGTGTCAAGATTTGGTGTAGGTGAGGTGGTGAGGCAAACGCTGGAGACCCAGGTAGCAGTTGATATGGCGATTTAATGAAGGTAGATATATACAGAAAAATCCAACTATCCGTGGCAGCACTGCTTGAGCAGAACACAAGGGCTAAACGCAGGTAGCACACGACAAACGAATGGATTAAGCTCAGACTGGCAGAACAACGACAGTAACCACAGGGAACGACAAGTAACGACAAGGACCCGACGAAGAACAACAGACACAGGTGGGACTAAATACACAGGGAAGCAATCAAGGGACGAGACACACCTGGGAAGCAATCAAGGGGAGGACAGGACAACACGGAGACACAGAAACTCGAAATGTGTGAATATATAATTAAACTCTAACTGAGACCAAAAAAACAATCTTTGATTCACCTACTAACCTTGCTCTCGGTTCAGTTCATTTGAACTTTACTGTGGTTCAAAAGCATATGAATACAACCAAAACAAAAAGTGGGTTAAATGGCTCGTTGCCATTTTACAAAGACAACAGAAAAATCTTATAACTAATATTTACCATCACTTCATTTTTGCTTACATTTTGTGAAGAAGCAATTTGCGGTTTAGTGTTTTCCTCAAATGTTTTTGTGTTGTCTCCTTCAGTGGGTTTTGGCACAGCGCCCCCACAGGTGAGGGGTAAACAAGTTACTCAAAGCTTTTGGTTTGTTTGACACAGTGCAATGTGGAAATAAACTGCACCATTTGAAATTGTAACAAGTGTTGCAGTTTTGGTCTCCAGTTGAACCAGACTATCAGGTGTGACAACACCCTTAGTGCGTGATGACAAGAGCAAGAGAGAAAACGTATGAAGGACTAAGCAGAACTAGAGACGTGTAAAATACTGAATGCACTACATAATTACTGATCTAAAACTGCAGAATTTTCAAAAAATAATTTTTTAAAAACTTATATGGGGTCAAAATTGTGTCCACATAGTTACCATCTGTCACCTCTCTTCAGCCAAAGCAGTGACTCTGAGGCACAGCTGTTGCTTGTAGCAGTTCATCTAAAAATTGTGCTGCGCTTCAAGAGCATTACTATGGCAACCATCACAACTTGTATCCTCATGCTCTGTATGTTCTGAATGTGTCACAACTCTGAAGTTCACCAAAAAGATGTTTGTCGGTTCTTTCAGTGCTACAGTGACTGTGTTTCTGTCATTCATCAGGCCTTTCTGGGTTGGGTGTATTTTTAGCAGACAGAAACGAATGTAAAGTTAAAAAAAAAAGAAAAGGTTGATGGCCGCTCACTGTGGGCTTTACTAACTGTGTCAGTTATAGCTGTGGAAAGGGACAGTAATGAACAGCTGTGGATTTCTATGCTGGCCTAAAAAGAAAGTAGAACAGTTTGATTCACTCTTCCAACTGAGGCCAGGGAAAACATTGCATTAGAAATTTACTTTTTATCTTTGTTTTTTTTTTGTTTTTTTTCTGCACCCATAGATATGGGCATCGTCTTTTATGGATAAACTTTTGCCATAAAAGGTTTTCATTTTATACACTTTTGATGTTACCTTGCCTTCACTCGGAGTGCAGGGTGTTAATATTCATCATGCACCAAGTGAAGCTCATCAGTCATCATAATTACTTTCAAACAGCCTTTTATATTTGTGCAAATCATGGAGAGGAGTTACCTCTGAAATTATTCAGTGTCAAATAAGGGAAACAGGACTAGATTCTAAAAGTCAAAGCCAATCAAATGAGCAGCTGTGGGTTTGCATTGAGTCCAGCGATGGTAAAAGGATATTTTAGCAGATTGGGGTTATAACTCCTCACCACTGAGGGAGAGTCCAGCAAATATGTTTCATAAACATAAAAGAGGCTGAAAAATTTGGTTTTGCAAAAGCTAATTGTAAGATGTGAGTCTATAAAGCAAACATCACTGAGTGCTCAAGCTTTAACTTTAGTAATGCTGGCTTACAAAGTGAAACAAGACAACCACATACAGTTTAAACCAGAAGCGTATATACACTTTATAAACAAACACATGTTCTTCACTGTCAGATATTAAATTAGACTAATCTCCTGTTGTAGGTCAGTTACAATTGCCAAAATTATTTCTGTTTCCTAAATAAGGAGAAAATAAAATCCATGTTGTTTTTTCCCTGTTGTATTAGGTAAAATGCATCTATAAAAAGGTCTAATTTGAGGATCCTTTCCAAAACTTTGCATCATAGTTTGAAGGAATTTTGACCTTTTGCTCCTTTCTGACCTAAATTGGTTTTCAGTTCTGTCCACTATTTCTCGAGACAAGGTTACCAGTTCAAACCATTTACATTTTGCTTAAAGACATTTTTTAAAAGTTGGTGGTCTGACTGGCATCATTGTTCGTTTTGTGTCAGAGCTTTAACCCTCTGGCTAAAGTCTAGAGAGCAACTGCTTCTTCCTCGCTGAATGCCTTTTCAGCCCATGTTTTAGTTATTCACATAGTACTTTTAAACATTAATAATTTTCAAAGTCAAGCAAAATAAAATGAAGAGAACATTGCAAGAAATTTGTCAACGTGTAACAAAGTATAAACACAACTTTGACAATATCGGTAAAAAGATCTATATCATATTTTTATGATTTGTTATTTTGTTATCTAGGTTTTGCCTGAGAAAACAGGAGAAAAGAGAAAGCAGAAAACAAATTACACAAGTTTAATGTCACTGAGAAGAAGCTTCTGGTTTCAACTGTAAGTCTGTCTGAAGTTGCATATCAGATACCTTGATATATATCAATGAAATGTCTATTGGACAGCGACCACAGAATATGTTTAAACATATATGTTTTAAATTGGGTCTTGAAATCAGATGACATTTGATTCTTTGAAAATAAGTTTTCCAAGTTATTTTCAAATTAACTGCCATAAAGTAGAAAAACAAACAAAAAAAACCGTTATTATTCAGTTTTCCCCCATTTAGTAATGTGGCTAGGTACAAATCTTGTTTATAACCAGAAAGTCTCTTGGGTTTGGAAGCTAAAAGAAATGATTTAAGAACATTGCCTTTGAACAAACTAGCAAAGTGTCGCCATGCTCCTAATAAGTAAAAGCACAGTTCACTGTGATTTAAACACCTTGTACTGGTCCCACTGGGATACAGTGAACCAAGCTAGCAGGGTGAAGCAGTAATTGACTAAATTAATTTCTTCAGCTTTTGATCACAACCCAGGAAACATTTAAAAGGATTAAATTGATTTTTAAAATGCCAGTTCATGTTTTTTTTTTTTATCTGTAGCCACCAAAACAAAACAAGAACATGTTGTGTTTTCCTTGAACAATACTGTGAAAGGTAAATAATTGGTGCAAAGGCTTTGCTTTTCCACATAAAGTTAACTTGATTCATTTTAAACTACAATGGAATGAGATTGGAATTAAAATTGTTGGTATCTTGTTACAGATACTAATTTCACTGAAGCTACATTTTATCACGAGTATCATAAAGAGTTGAGTCACAGAACTTTATCACAGGGCATCTGTGCATCCATGAAAAATAAATGTATAAAGTTGATGCAATTCCACAGGGATTTGTGTGGAAGCTCGGGAACATACTTAAGTGATGCCTCTTAAACTTTGAGAGCAATATGAAAACGAAATCACAGGGGTAGATGTGAGGAAATATTCACATGAGACCTCTGCCAAACTCTAAGTGTCTACTTGTCTATTATAACTAAGGGAAAACACAAATTTAAAAAAGTAGCATTGGTTTAGAGATTCACTTGCTCCTTGGTATGGCAATGCAATAGGATGGCAAGCTCACAGATAGTCTTTTTTAGAAGAAGCACTTAGAGCTTTTGCTGCCCTTCAGGCAAGAGAAGTGCAAATGGATTCCTAAAAGCAGTACAGAAGAACCCTTTCAGAAGGACGTAGGCCAAACAAATTAGCCTGCTTTTATTTAACTTACCTTTTCTTAAGTATGGAATCTTGATGTTTGAAAAAAAAAGTTGTTTTCTTCAGGAGAATAAGTTTGAAAAACCAGTAGTACTAAACCTGTAATTTAGAGATGCAACAATCAGAGATTTTGTGACTGGTTTCTGACTCTGTCAGGCTGGTTTCAGTTTTAGTCAGTTATTCTCTGTCTTTCCGGAAACAAAAGAGTCACAGCATATTAACTTTACTCCTTTACAGAATATATTTTTTTTACATATCACAGGTTTCAAATGTGGCATAGCCTAAGCACTTCCCCTACTAATACAAATAAGTCTTTTCTACTGTCAGATATATTAAATCACTAAAACAATTAATTTAACTCTGCAAGGATACATACCTTTTGTGATCAACTATTAATTATTTCCATAAAAAGCAGAAGCTGCACTGAAGCTTATAAAACTAGTTTATGTTGTAAAACAAACTTTTTGGCTCACAATCATAAGCTAATACATAATTGAACAAACTGGACTCAGTCTAAAATGACCATGTATAAATTTACCATTTTTTAATATTATTTTAATTCAATGAGGATGTAAATGAAATGTTATGCAAACAATTTTGTCAGTGGATTTGTTCTGAAATTAAGGTGATTTATTTAAATTGACTTTACCTTGGTTTCCTGTTAAAAGCCTTGAACATGTGATAAATCTTACTTTTCTGTTTTTATTTTAATACTGTTTCTTTGCAAGACATGTTATAGCATGCAATCTTTTTATACCCACTAAAAACTATGAAGTGCACCATTTTATTAGGGTACCTTTTTATCACATGATCTATTTGAAATAAACAACAGCTTTGACAACATTTCCTGCTTCACCATATTCTGTGACACAGAATTGGATTCTTCCAAATTACACTAGCTTTATTAAAGAGAAATGCATCAAATATGCATAAGAGCAGCGATATTGTAGTTCGATGGCTGAAAGGTGCAGTGAGCCCTAAGAAGTTCCTTAGCTGAAATAAAAATAGTAGAGCTGCAAAAGCCTGCAGAGTAACTGAAACAGTCAATATATCCATCAGTAGACTGTTAGGGATGAAAAACATAAGGATCCAAACTAAAAAGATTTATTTTACTTCAGTAAGTCAGTGACAGATTGACCACCACAAAGTGGTTTTGAGTGTTTTGGCCATGGAGGTTATACAGAAGCTTTCCTCAGGGCTGAAGAAATGTCAGAGATATATATCTGTTTCAGTCTGACTTCATGTTCCAGATTAGAAGTTATAGTCCTTTATTTGTTGCTGTGCTTGGAAAGTCACACAGGAGAGGCCCATCTAGTTCATCAACATTTCAGTCGGGAAAGAATATCAAAGTTGGGAGAAGTAAAAGATTATTTCCATAAAATAAGGGGATGTTTGAGTCAAAGCTATGGAAAAGCTTCCCTAGTTTCTGAATGTCTTCAACTAATTAAAAATAAACTTGTGCAATTGTGGAGATTTAAAGGTAAAATGTGAAGCTTTTTACCTTTAAGCAAATGTCGCCTCAGCAGTTTCTGCCAGGATAAATATAGCTAAAAACAGATTTACCAAGCAGATGTCACAGGAGTTCAGTAACATCACCCTTTCCCCTTCAGCTATTTCTTTTTGTGCTGATACGCTGGTTTGATAGAAGAGCTGAAAATAGCTGCAGACTGGATTAAAGAATCATGAGAATAAACAGGAAAGAAAGGAAAAAGTTATCTTTGACAACACAGAAGAGTTTGATGTCCATGAAAAAGAGACAAAAGAAAACCAAGTGGCAGCAAGAACCTGATTGTCTGATTATAAATGAGAAAGTGCCTGACAGTCAGAGTATTCAGGAAATGAAACTGTGCAATAAAAGGCATCACTTTTTCCCATTTTTATAGTGGAGAAGGTAAAACAATCTTTTATGTGACAAAAGACAAAAAAAAAAAGAGAAAACTATCTGGGACTAATTTTTACATCAAACTGACAGGTTATCTGGACAATAAGTTGTTTGTAGACAATAAAAACGAGCATTTTTAAGAAGTGAGAAGAAAAATGAAGTATTAGAAATAAAACCCTGCAGGGAAATAGCAACCAACGGTGGCAAGAGTGAGATACTGTAAGCAATGTAAGCTGTGGCTGCTCAGATGGTAGAGGCACAGCCTGTTGGGTAAAAAAGTGATGGCTCATTGCTGAAAATAATGACTCATCATCTTTCAAACTGAGAGTGAATGCAGTATTGACTAATGGAGTAAAGCTGTACAGTCATGTCTGGAATTTCAGCTGCATCTTTTTATCTGTTGGATCTTTGTGCACTTTTATTCATAGCACAGACAAAACACAATTTTTCCATTTTAAATTACAAAGCTTCATACAATCCTCATGACTGGGCTGCATAATTTTTGTAGTGTTAAAAATCAATGCTTGTTGCTGACAACAAAAACACAAATGGACAAAAATGGTGAAATTGGCCAATCGAAACAATTCAGTCATTGAACCTAGCAACATGAACACATTTCATTAAGTCAGAGGTTTATCTTGCTTTTTCCCTCAGCCTGTTGCGCATTAGAGCAGAACTTTGAATCCAGACAGCAGACAAATAAATGAGTTTCTTGGCAATCAGCTCCCTTGTCACTCTGTTAGAACAGAGCAGACATGCTGCTTCCACAAGCGTATTTACATATTTAAAAGATGCATTGACTTGAACAGCCATGGGACAAAAGAAACTTTCAATGAGTGTCACTTTGTTCTTGGAAACACTAAGCAGATCAGTCTGTGAAATGGCTTATAATTTGCAATAATTTGACATAACTGCTTTCTGCATAACTTTTAAATTGCCACAGGGAAGTTTGGTCATCTTTTTAGAAATCCTTTACAGTTTACTGAAGACACTTGTTCCAACATCATTACAGTTTGGGTCGAGTTTGAGCTGTTGGACAAATTACTTCTAATTTGACTTTAGAATACTTTTGGATAAAGAAGAGTTTCTTGTGATGGACACAATAACTGTTATGTCTTCAGGTCCTGTGGGTGCAAAGCATTTAACTTTTCTATGCTGATAGTTTGTATGGAGTATTTGTGTTGAAATGTTGTGCTTTTGTTTTTTTCTCTGATCATGGTATTCTGCATAGAGGACAAATATGTTTGGTTTGGTCTTGTCTATCTAAAAGAACCTTATTTCTTACTTGGAACATGTGACCCGTGAGATATAGGATGAAGATCTATATTTTTATTTATTTTATTTTGTTTACAATTTTTCCAAGCATTACGTGTTTTGACCTTCAGATGACATTGCTGGGACATTTACTCTGATTATCCTAGCTACTAAATCAGATTCTTTTGTCTTAGTTGATTTTGAATAGCAGACTTCAAGTTGTTTGCAAATGTTCTTTAATGCGGAAAGCCTTAGTTGCTCATTTATTAAATCTTCATTTAATGGTTGAAGCTTTTCTATCAGATCATTGCTGGTGCCTTTCTTCCTTGTAAAACATATTTTCTATATCTTGTATGCATGCTGCAGCCCATCTTTTTCTGTGATCATATTGGAAACTGGGGAACTTTCTTTTTCTTATCACTGTACGGTGTAATTAATGAGACATGCAATTAATCTGAGCGCATTGTTTTATATTATCTGCAAGGATGCCATGCTTTAAACTGGAATAATATTGCCACATTGAAATGAGCATGAATTAACTAACAGTTCAAATAGAAAACAGAGATAAAAGAATGAGAATGTAACTTCAAAAATTATGGTGATAGTGATGAAAACTGTCAGGTTTGGTTGTTAGGAAACAGCAGAGTTCGGTTCAGCTGGTTCCTCCAATTAGACATTTTTTTAAATTTAACATTGGGCATTTTTACTCTTGTGATTGCACGTTGTCACAATTTTCACTTTGAAATCCCTTTATAATTTCCTGCTTTCCTGCTACATATGATTTGTAGACATTTCACTGAAAACAATCACGTTGCTTCTGAATTATTCTATTATCTTAAATTGGTTACATAGAGGTTTGAGCACTTAAAATCCCAATGAAGGCAGTGAACATAAACTTTTCTGCCCCACCTAAATATATTAGACCAAAATTAATTTACATCAAGACTGTTTTTATATATGCACACAAAATATTGACCCCAAAAATAGCAGAAGGAAAAAATGAATACATAAAAAAGAGAGTTTTTTTACTTGTTTGAAATGAAAACATTATCTGACGCACATTAATGCGTTAAATTGGAATTACCGGTTGCAAATCCGTCAAATTGCATTATAATGACTGCCACATAAGCTAAGCAAAGAAAAGTAAAATCCATCAAATTTTAAAGTTTGAGTGGCACCAAAGGGTTTTCTTTTGATGTGAATAAAAAAAGTCACATCTAACCTCCTCAATCTATGGCAAGTGTGTTCTCCTTTGTTATTTCTGCAGATCAAGGCAAAGTTCTCAAGGTTCTTCACACCATCCAGGATGTCTTCATCATATCTCAGTATTCTCTGTTCCACAACGAAGGGCCTGTTCTAAATATGGCCATCGACTCACTAAAGGTATAAGTGATGCTTCAATAAAACATGGTAAAGGCTTATTTAGGTGAATTTATGCTTTTAATCTTTATTGATACTTTATGTCTTAAAGAAAAAAAAGGAACAGCTGTAGAAACCTCTTTAGAAAATCTTTTCTGTATCAATGTCTCCTTCATGTGACCTGATTCTGTCAGTGAAAAGGGAGAAATTCAGCTTTCCTTTTTACCACTGATAAAGCTTAAACATCCACATATACATAATTTATTGATTGAATACCACAGTCAAATGAAAGAGATGTGATAAACTCACAAGAATCATATGCATTTGGTGCATAAATTCAAAGCTTGTCTTTAGAAGATGCAATTGCTTACGGTCAGGTTCAAACAAAATGGCTACATAAAAACTTTAAAGTCTTTTTTATTAACAGTCTTGGTGAAAATGTGTAAAAAGCTTTACAATAAATTCCTATTTTGTTACAGTAGCGTCACATTGGTATCTAGCTCCAGTCTTCATGGGCCCGTGTCCTGGCAGTTTTAAATGTGTCTGCTCCAAAACAGCTGATTCAAATGGTCCATTTATCTCTTTCAGTATGTCACAGTTTACAGAGGCCTGTTAATGAACCATCATTTGATTCAGGTTGATGAACCAGGGAAAGAACTAAAACATGGAGAATGCCGGCCTTTGAGTCCTTAGTTTAGACTAAATCGCAAAATCTTTTTCTCTCTAGGGTCACTTGTATGTCGGTACCGCCATGGAAGTCCAGCGTCTGCCATTGGCTGACTGCAGGCGCTATGGCCACACATGCAGAGAGTGCATCCTTTCCAGGGATCCATACTGTGGCTGGGACAAGGCCAGGAGGAAGTGCATCGCCATCCCGCCCGGATACAACGTCACAACTGGGTAAGTTTAGATATGATGTCATCACCGCAGCACTATTGGCTCATCTAATTGCAACCAACAGATAAAAGATACTTTATCAGGTAAGTTTCTTTAACACCTTTCAAGACTCTCAGGGGAAAGGTCTATATGGTTGTATGATAATCTCCTGCTCTAGAATAGTGAAACTGGCTTCAAATACCAGGACATATAAAAAAGTTAAAGCATGAGATTCTCAAATGTACAGCCATGTTACATTTTGACTGTCAAGCTTTTCTCTACCGTATTTCCAATATAAAAACAATAGCAACAACCTAGCCTATGAATAATTTTTCTTTGTTCTCCTATTTTTGCTGTTATGGCTCTGCTTATGTTAATTTATGAGTAATGCAAGCTTTATGAAAAAAAGAGACTCATTAGCCCCTTTGTGAAATAATTGTCTGCTCCTAATTCTGTCTCTCTCTCATTTTTTCTTTACAGAACTCTTTTTCAGAATCTTGATAGTTCCAACTCCTCCATTTGTGAGGAAGCTGCTGGTGAGCTCTTATCTACACTCTCCCACTCTCTCCCGGCTTAATTAATCCAAAGTGGTAGCGTTTCTGTGCAACTACAGCAAAAATCAAAAGATGACTATCATATAATTGAGCAGTGTCCAAATTCCCCAAAGGGACAGTATCTTTCTATTTCACGACTTGCCCTGTCTCAAATCTCATACCCCAGTGCAACCTTGACTGTGCATAGCAGCTGAGGGCACTTAGTTAATCTGATGTTTGACATTGCATCTGTTTCAAGTTGTATCACTGGTTCCGGTTCCTGAAAACCAATATAGTGTAGTCTTATTCAATTCAATGAAAGAACACTTTGTTTATCCCAAAGAAAGATTAAATGTTGTCTTAACTCAGATCATCCAGGAATCGTCAAAGAGTCGTTGCAGATGATGATGTCGTGGGCAGAAAGAAAGGATCTCCGGTAGCGGTCAGTCTTGCAGCAAAGCTAGCATGTACGACAGTCTCATGACTCCCAAACACGACCATAAACCCTACAAATTTTCTAAATAGTTCACAGTAGCATGGATATTGTTAGGTTTATTTTAGCAGAGCTGAAGACCCACTAAAATGTTCCATTGATTTGAGTATTTTTTTCTGCATGAAATCAGTACCCTGCAGATATGCATTTTATGTTTGAGGGGGGTATTATGTAAAATAATTTTTTTTCTTTGTTATTCCCTCATCAAAAACATGCCTGCAGTGTTGCTTTTGATTTTTTATGCATGTTCAAGTTATTCTTGAATCTCCTGTGGTAAATATTTAGAGTTCCTATAAAGCTTACTCATATAATGCGCCATAAAGCCACAGTCTCCAATCCCAGCTTTTGCCTCACAGACCATCCCTCACAAACTACTTAGCTCCTCCATACTAGCAGCAGCAACAATGAACAAACACCTGGTGGAACTGCGCGGCTGCTGAACTTGTCGTACAAACTACGTCTTAGTCCGACGCTCCTAAAAATGTCTGTCAACGGCATAATGGAGAAACATTGTTGTGATGATGTGCTGAAGGTGTCGTGCCGGAAAGAGCCGGAGCTTCTTAAAGAGACAGAGGCCGATTTGAATGTGTCAAATTGCAAAGTTGAATTTCTTTTAAGTAATATAGTTACATACAGCATTTATATAATAACTGAAGGTAACATAGTTACTTGATTGTGCTATAAGTTTGCCTGGGAAATAAATAGTATCCCCTTTTAAGACAAAATTCTGAGGCAGTCAAAAAATATCAGTAATTATTTGATTAAAATTATATTATCTTGTTACATTTTTTGTGGTCCTTTTCCCTCTGCTACTACATTGAAAAGGGGGAATTATGAAACAGGTGAAGCAACAATATCAATCAATAGATCTTCAGAAACTGGAAATCAAACATTTGGACAGATGTGATGTAGTTAAATGAAAGCAAATTGATTACCATGTCAGACATATAAAACACAAAGTGTGAAAGAAATCTAACACTGAGCATCACCTTGGTGACACCATCCCCGCTAGGAGGAAGGTGGAAACCCTGAATCAAAGCCTGTCAGGGGCTGCAAAAGTCTTGAGGCTTGAGCAGCAGGGCAATGACTGCAACATGCTGTCAGTCTGGAATTGCAATTGCTGTAATTACTGTGAAAGGTGGTTCCACAACATGGACAGGGTGGCATGAAATAAAAGGAAACATGTCTCACATTTCAGATTCCTTCAATTTTTCCTATTTTGTCAAATTAAATGTTTAAATCAAACATTTTAATATTAAAAACAAGCAGATGGAGTACAATAAGTAGTTTTCAAACGATGTCTCACTTATTTAAAGAAAGAGCTGTTTAATCAAATCTGGGTCTATTTGAAAAGGTCATTGCCCCCCTAAAGCTAAAATCTGGCTGTGCTTTCCTTGATGGCTACAATTTATAAAATTAGACAATGAGTCTTTTTCATCACTGTGGAGACATTTCGGCCAACTGCTCTGTGCAGAATTGCTTTAATTCAGCTCCACGGGGGGATATTTCAGCATGAACAGTCTGTTTAGGGCTATGCACAACATCTTGACATACTGGAGTGCTTTGTGTCATTGTAACGCTGCATTACTGTATCTTACTTTAGCTTAACAAACTGTTAGTAAGTCATTTGTCTTCATTTTGGTGCATCTTGTAAGAGGCTCAAAAGAATTGTCCATTTTTTGCCAGTCCAAAGTATATGACCTTTTTTTGGCAAATGAGAGACAGGCCAAGACATCAGTGGTTTTCACCTCACAACCCTTTCGTTGATGCTGTTTTTGCCCAGTGCTATGGGCCTTTTTGTGACCTTGTCAATGCATTCTTGACTTTCATTAATACCTTTTGGTTGGCTTAGTTGTTTTTTCCTTTCATAAAATACAGAGCCCTCTAAAGGAGATGGGGAAAAAATATATTTTGCGTTCCCTCGCAATGTGCTTACTGCAATATTTGCTGGTCTATTTTGTATACAGCCACAAATGTCAATTTCAAATTTCAAATGTATACACATTTAATGAGCCTCAGTGTTTATTCTTAACTCTTTGGTGCAAAAAATGGATTGAAAATTGATTTATTCACTGCATGCTTATGTCAGATATTTCACAATTGGAAAAACCTTTTGAAAACCTTATACAATAGCAGAAAGTATGATGGCCACAGTAAGAAAAGCTTATAGTATTCAATTATGTCGCATGAACTAATCAGTACATTATTGCAAGAGAATGCAAAACCTATTGCGAGGTAACGCAAAATATTGCAAGGGAATGCAAAAGTTTGTTCCCTAAAGGACTCGGTAATAAATAAAATCATAATTTTAAACCTTATTCTTATTTACATTATCTCTGTTTCAATGGATGATCTTAAACTTTTATTTATTACGAAATAGGACAAATCTGTAAGGGGGGAAAATACTTTTTACTGGAGTGTAAAATCTTCAAAATAGTACAATAACATTAAGCTGACAAGATGGGAAAAAGCTTAAGAGGTGCAAATACTTGAGAGGTTTTTTAAAAACCTTCTTTTTTGACCTTGTATTAATTGAGTAGCTGAACTATTAACAGAATAACTTACTTGTGTTTCTACTCAGCACTTAAGCTGCGGCAAACTTCGCCCAGAGAGATTGTGGTGAAAGGAAGAAACACCACCGTGTTTCTGCCCTGCCCCGTTCACTCCTTTCATGCCACCTACCGCTGGGAGAAGGACAACTGCAAAAGGAACTACCCGTGCCTGTTCTCCGGAGACTTCTGCGTACTGGGCCCGGTTGTTAACACTCCCTTGAAGGAAGGTGTCTTCCGCTGCATGGCCACTGAGGACGGATTCAAGGTGGAAGTTGTTTCCTTCAGGCTGGTGAATGATGGCAGGCTTATATCTGCTTCATTTGCCTCCACCTTGGGCCTTTCAGCCCTGCTTGCTGTGGTGACCTTATGGCTTCATTAACTATAGCTAACACTGATGCTATCTTCTCTTTTGTAGTGGCTCCAACTGACAGGATAAACAAGGAGCCATTGTGGGAGTTAGGTTCGCATTGCACCGGCACTCATGGTTGGGTTGTGCACTGACAACTGAACCTTTTTTTTAATTTTATTTAGGTTTTTATCAAGAACATATTAGTATAAAAAAGTTTAAACTATCCTATCCACCTTATTTTTGAACATGGAAGTAAATCTAGGTCCAGCTTCCGGTTTTTCTGTGACCCTTTCATTTCTCCACTTCCTGGGCTAACTAACAGCAGCTTAGCTAAACTTGTGAACTTTGTAGTGGGTACATTCCCTAAAATTGTTGAACAATCGAAATGGCAGGTTAGCACCCTCAAACTTTTCACAAGTGGGATGATGATATGAAGAAGTGACCTCATTTAACATATGAGGACATTTTTTACTATTTTGTGTTGTCACTTGGTGCGGAGATGGCCAGGTGCTCCTGTGTCGCGGGTGAGGGGAAGTCCTGCAGTCATGCATTGGTGATATTATGGAAGGTTGGCTAGTAAATTGTCACTTCAGCGAATGCTAACTCGCATACATACATACAGATCTAAATTTGTTTTGCTGTACTTTTGTTGTGTATTTATATGAATTATTTTCATGTAAAGCTTTAAAATACCAGAATTTGTAAATTACTTTTTCTGTCAGACAACATTGTGTTATGACCAGTTACTCAGTATTTCAGAAGCTTTTTATCAATCTCTTTTAATTCTACTTGAGTTATTTCTTGGATGGGTACTTTTTACTTTTACTTAAATAAAAATATGTTGAAGTAGTGCTACTCTTACTTGAGTAAAATTTTTAGGAACACTACCCACCTCTGGTCAGGAGGAAAACATACAGAACTAAGAAGTTAATATCAGCTTGAATAGCATTTAAACATCCCTTAGCTTACCTGCTTGTGCTAACCTCTTTGACACGTCCCCTTTGAGATTTTATCTGAACTTCATTGCCCGGTCTTCTGTTGATCTTGTGTCCATCAAATGAAAAGCGCAAACATACGGTTGCTCTCAAATTGAAAGCTTTTAACCACAGGGAAAGAGATTCCTCATGAAGGTCATACGGCACCAAACATCCACATTCAGCTCTGGAAAGCGGTTTGTGACTTAACGACTTCTGCTCTAAGTATTTCTTTCCTTTGAACCAGTTATTCTCAAAGCCATAATGTTAAGTTAGCTATTATGAAGATGGTGAACAGTGAGTTAGCTAGCCAGCGACCGGAAGTGCCTGACCAGAAGTCGCGCACAAAAAAATACCATTTGTGTCCATATTTCTGTTAAAAATAAGGTGGATGTTTTGGTCAAAAATAACATAGCTACAGCTGCAACTTATTGCATGAGATAAAAACTGTAAAATACAGAACTTTGCTGAATAATAATGTAATTCAACCATGATGTGGTGCTTTACGAACCTTTCTTCTCTTACTGAAAAAGATGAACATATCCAGTGAGTTGGGTAAAAAAACACCAATATCAGGCCAATTCTTTTAAACTTTTCTCTACATATTTTGAAATTACCTTGATTGTGCTTATTTGTGGATATGTAAACCTTTAATAATGCTATTACATCTCTTCATTCCTCTTGTTAACCTTTATTGTCTAAGCTCATTGAAACCTAAACATGTCAGGTATTAAGATTTTAAAAGCCTTAATACTTTTGGGACATGGACTCCTAAGCACAATTTTGCAGTTGAGGCTGAAAACTGCAGACTCAGCTGGACTTGGGGAAATGTTCAGTGCAGCTGAGTCTAACAATGTGGCTAGGAGGAAGTGACAGCTTTTAGATGGAAAGTAGGCGGATGGGCCTCGAACATCACTGTGTCTCAGCACTTCCTCCTCAGACTGGGCAGTTTCTGGCAATGTTACAGCAGATGGTTTCAAATAACATAAGTTCGCCTTGTTCACAGCTTTGTGCATTGTTCTTTTCGTTTCATCATGCCATCGTCTCTCATTTATCCTGTCCTCATAATCTGTGGTATTCAAATAAATATCATTCTTATTTAAAGTTAGGTCCAGAGATAATGATCTTTTTAAGTAGATGATGGCATGTCGTTACCACAATCTGTTAATGTATGTCAAAATTGGGGAAGTAGAGCAGATAGCTCCTGGTCAAAGAGGAGCAGTGGCGGTTTCTGATATGGGTGAAATTGCTCTTTGCCCTGGTTGCCCTTTTGTCACGAGGAAGGTTGTCCTGTTCTGTTAGTTGCACCCAGATTGAGTTTTTATTGTGTATCTGCATGTCAATGGGGATTGTTTGCCCTCCTATGTTGTGCACAGTTTAAGCACTGTGAGTAAACATGGCCATGCACCACAGCCAGTTGATGATGTTCAGCTCCAAACTAAAGGGCTATATCACTGTTTTTTCCTAATAACCTGAAATCTTTTGTTGTCTCGTTCAAATCAGTTTTGACCTACTGATATTTAAAAACACTAACATAAGTACAGAGTCTTGAAAATACTTACTTAATTGGTGAAACTGTACTTTTAAACAATAAAATATGGCAAAGAATGTGGGATTCATAGCTTTCTCAAAAACATAGTTAAATTCTGTTCCTGTGTCATGCAACATTTATGTAAAAACCGCCACCGTACCAGACGATGCCTAAAGTTGTGAGCAAGATGTTATGCTATAATCATTGCAGTAAAGATGCTTAGATAAACACAGAAGCACTTGAAACTAAGTGAAACCATGTATTTCATGTAGATTTTATAGTTTTCCAGGAGAAGGAAAAAAGGCTTACCGACTGACGATGTGTTTTGAATATTTTTTTCTCTGCAAATGCTGATTTCTACCATTGCTGCCTACATATCTAAGCATTTGTTTTGATAATTTATTGATTTGAACGTGACACCTAACCACAGCAGCTGTATTTTTATATTTTGTATTTTAAATTTCTGAAACAAAAGGCTTCAATAATTCAAAGACCATTTACTTTAATTGAGTGTAAGGAGTTCACAGTTGTGCTTACCAGGCCATCACAGATGAACAGGAGCATTTTCTATCGGTTTAAATCCAGTCACCTTTAATTTAATCTAATTTAATTTAATTTCTATGACTGTGGACAAAAATGATGAAAAAGATAGATTGCAGTATATTGTTATTAATTACTAAAACATACTATTAATCATAAACCCTAAAATATCAAACACTGTGCTAAACCTTACACATACTGATTATCTGACTAAATAAGTATTTTTTTCAGTGATGAATTATGCATTGGACTTACAGGTCCTGCATTGAGGCAATGGAGTATTATCTTTCACTAAAGGTACATGAATCTGTCTGAGATCAGCCTTCCACAGTGGTAGAAATGTCATTAATTGTTAATCAGACAACAGAGCCAGCCCGTCATGTTTTCTATTAAAGAATTTATTTTAGGCCATTAGAGATTCGGGCTGCAATCTTCTTCTCCACTGTGAAAATGCATGTGTGTGACACAGCATTGTGTTCCTCATTTAGTTGCTTGCATTCTGCTGTCCCCAGATGTGAGCCACTGACTGTGACATAAAAGGGTAAAAAAAAGAGAAAGCAAGGCATCTTTAAACACTGTGCACTTGGTGCTTTTTGCTTATTTATGTTCATTTGAAAACTCCCTCTTTCCTTACGACAAATAACATTTTGTGTCTGATAAAACCCAAGTACCACTAGAATATCCATCTTCCTTACAGGCAAACTGACGAATAACCACTTCAGGTTTAATGGTAATCCTGTGTGTGTTTTTCTTTGTCAGCACCATGGTGGGGAAATCACTCTAGCCTTGAGCCAAGTGCTACTCAACATTTAAAACAGGCTGTTTTACTCCAACCTGCCACAGAGTTTTGGTGGAAAATAAACAAAAATCATGGATTTGCTTGAGGCATTTTTACAAATAACCTCTTTATGCTGCAATTTTAACTGCTGATTGCTGTGTGTGTTTATGTGATTAGATTAGAGATGCTGTTATCACAAGATGCAGAGTAAAGTGGGATATGGGGTCCAACTTGGTGATTGAGCCTGGTGGCATGAATTTTCATGTATCCCTAAACTGATTATTAACAAAGAAAAAATCAGCTTACATAAGCAAAACCTACTTGAAAGTAACCACTCCCTTCTATTATAACATGTAACTATAGTTGCAGTGAAAGCCCAAAAAATATATTGATAACAATATTTGGTTGATAATTTGTTAGTGGTTTCATTTGGGATAACCAAGCTTTTTTTCTGTTTTTTCCTTGTAGAAACGTTTGAACAGGACATATGGGCATCAAATATTCTAAGACAAATATGCAAATATGAACTATTTCATGCCAAACTGAAATTCTCCTAAAAATGGCTTTATGGCCTTTCAAATAAACCATATGAGATTCGATAAGATTTAGCTGCCATGCAGATTATTAGTGTATAATATTAAGATTCATAAAAGGGCAATTCAGCTAATGGTTGACACTAAGTGATTTCTCAATCTGTTTTTTGTTTTTTTTTGTCTCCAGTTCAAACCAGAGCCACAAAAAAATAAATATGTAGAGAGAGAGAGAGAGAAACAGTCCAAGTCTATAATAAAAGCCAGTACATTTCCTCAGTATTACCTCTCTTTGTCACCAGTGACATACCCAATACAGCAGTATCTGCTTTTTCCCACAGTGACTGATACGTTCATTAAAAATTTGTTCATTCTGGACATGTTTCCAAACACTTATGAGTCCTACTTACAGCTACAGTCTTTAATAAACTAAAATTATACACCTCCTGCTAATGTGCTAGGCTAGCATGTTTCTTTGCTATTTTGATAATTCAGCTCATAACATTACATGATGGTGTACACAAGGAAGACTTTGAAAAAATGTGTTTTTTAACTGAACACTTTGCTTTGAGCATTTTAAAATTCTGGGTTTTAGCTGCGCTATCTGCAGCTGTCCTCCATACCTGTCTAAGCACTTCTCAGATTAGGTCGTTTGGAAAAATATGGGGGAAAAAAAGCTGCAGTCGTTCTTGCACTGTTGAAAAGTCAACATAACATAATGTGTCAGGTGTAAAATATTGTTTTTCTGTCCTGCACACAATATTAGGCTGTAGTTTTTGAAGGATAGCGGGGTGACCACATGGCTAGTTGTAACTATGGCAGTTTAGTAAGGACCTCCAATACCAGTCATTTAAAAATACCAGAAACAGAATTAGATCACAACATCCCTAATTGGTAGGTGATGGTGCTGAAAGTAGAATAATAATGTACATACTTTAACTACAGAATGACTGCTTTCAGTGTCCATTTCAGCTAAAGATTAACAAATGATAGTTAATCTGATGCATTAATGAATCTTAATAATTATCAAAAATACTTTCTATTCTTTATATAAAAACATTCCTATTAGAGTGTCTTATAATGTATTAATTTATTTTGTGTTTGTTTTTAAATATATTATTGTAGTCAAGGGGAATCTTTGTGTACAATGTTTGAATTATAGTTTCGTGTTAACATTAATTACATCAAAATTGCAAAAATATGTTTTAACTACAGATATGAAGTAAATGTAGTAACTCAAACTTGAAAACTACCACATAAGAGGATCTAGTCACAATTATTCAGGTACAAGTTTCCTTCTAATACATGCAAAATGCTATGTGGAATTGAGGCATTAACCTTCTGGTTCTACTGACAGTTTTCAGTTTCCCAGTGACTGTCAGTAGACTAGAAAAAAATAAATCAACATTGTATAATATGAATTATCAAAAATGTCATGTTTGAAGCCAATAGTACTGTTTACATCTTTAGTTTAGGAATCAGGATACATGGTTTGTTTGCTCACATGAAGGAAAGACATGATTTGAGGGTGGAATTGATTCTCCATTGATTATTGCCCATTTTTATTCACCCAGAATATTTGTACTAGTTTAAACAACACTTACTGCTAGGTTTAGGATTTACAGAATTTCCTGAACGTGCTGTCATCACTCAACCTAAGAAGATCATCTGAGTCATTCCCTCCTTTAATATGGATTTTGGCAGTTGCTACGTTCAGATTACGTTATCGCTTTTCTGGCATCTGTAGTTGTCAGCCAGTTGGCTAAATGCTAATCTCCTTCAAAGCAGGCTTTTGATTTTCAATAGGGGCAGAATTGTGGTGGATCCCGTTATCTGTTGTAAATTAATCAGTCTTGTAGGCGGGTTGCTTTTTTGTTTGCTGTGGGGCTTTTGAGTGTCAAGTACTGTACATGATGTGTGCCCATGATTCTGTGTCTTGGTAGATTTACTTTTAATAGCAATGTGCCAAACTCTACTATATGAAAAAGAGATTTATACTGTCTTGGTGCCATGCCATTCTAATATCATTTCATGACATGTATTTTTAAATAACAGATATCTATAGTGCAATAGATATTCATGTAACAAATTCATATTGACATGTGTTTCCCTGAACATGTGCAGTGAAAATTAATAAAGTTATAAGTATAATGAAAATGATTTGTTAATTCTTTATTTCCACACTTTAGGGAGTTTGCATGAATACAATTTTTAAAAGCTTTTTATGTAAACTTGTGCCTTGCATAGACTTTATTTGCCTACCAGGTTACAGAAATGCATAATTCTGTAAATGCAAACCAATACATTTGTACAGATGATTGCTTCAAGTCAAATCTATGAACCAAAAGCCCACTTTTAACAGGAACGATTTGGCATGTCTACACATGCCAAACTGCAAAATGGTGGAGGGACCTGATTGGACAAGCAGGTTGCACCACCATCTGCTGGTCAAAGGTTGATGTCCTGATAAGACTTGCAAAATCTTGTTTGAGATATGTTTGGGATATGTTTAATCACAAAATCATCTCCCAAATTTTTGGTGTCTTTATTTGTAATTATTATATCCATTATTAAGCACAAACATGTTGTAAGGGATTCAGGCCAATTGCGTTGCAACAACAGCGTAACACTTTACAGCAGTGTATGAAAAACATTCATTTAATTTTTTTTTGTTTTAACTTTTACAGTACATTAGTTTTAGAATTATTTGCAGCATTCACCAAATGAAGTCCAACAAGGTTGTTGGTCTAACACATATGTGCTAATTAGCAAGTGTGCTAAAGAGTTTCCACACCTCTTCAACACATACATCATTAGCACATTTTTTAATTACACCCCTAAAGCCTCAAATAAAAAGTGTAAAAATGAGATTATGTCTTTCAGAGTATACTTCTTGGCTTTATGCTTATTTCCCCCTGATTGTTCAACTGTTCACATATAACCTTTTACACCGATATTTAAATGTACAACTTTTGTCTCTGCATACACCTCAAAATGGATTCTGTCAGAGTAGGAGAAAGAACCTAAATCCTTTATGAGCTTTAGTTACCGCTATAGATTTTAAGGAAGAATCCCATCCAGAAAGCAGCTTTGTCTCTCTTTTACCTTAATGTGCTTCTTCTCTAGTCACTCCTTCGTTGTCTTGGAGAAGGTTTGGGTTGTTGTCATACTGAAAACCCTAAAATGATTCATCATCAGTGTTCTGACTAACGAAAAAGGTTGTTGTCCAGGATTTGATGGTACATGGCCCTGTCATTGACATCTTAATACAGTAAAGTTGTTTACTGTGGCCAAAAGAATGGCTACCCATGAATGTCTTCTATAACTTCTGACCGGCCATCTTACCCCAGCCTTGCAGATGTATAACCTTTTCACTTTGTCATTTGACAGCTCTTTATGGCATGTTGTTACCTGCTGTCAAGGTAAATGGAGAGAAACAAACATCTAGTAATATGAGGAGTCTGAAAATAGTATTGATTATTTTTAGTGTTGACAAAGTGCTTAGATTAGAGAGTCAAATACTTCTTTCACTAAAGGACATGCAAAATTGAAAAGCAATTATTTTATTTCAAATCACTGTTTGTAAAATTTTACTTGGATTAAACTATAGCAATTTCTAAGGTATAAAATGTTCAAAATCAATTGAATTTTCTAAACAAGTTGTTTATAGGAAAAAGTGGAAGACTTCAAGGAAAACAAAATAAAATACTTTTTCTTTTAAGCATGAGTCATTTTTCCAAAATTAACAGTGGAGGAGGAGAACCTATGATTAAGTTTGAATAGTCAGAGAAGTCAGAGCAGAATGAGAGTCATCCCAAACCTTCATCATGAATGAATGTGCACTTGGAAGCAGTCTGGTTTCTAGTAAAAAATCTGCAGCCAAATGAGTCAGAACATATGAAACGTGATAAATGGTGACTCAACAGAGACCAATGACCTTGCAAAAAATAGAACATATTCCAAAGCCACAAGATGAAGCTTCAAAAAACTGATGACAACTTGTGTAAAGGCTGCTTTTAGTCATGCAAGCATGATTCAAGTGGAGTTGAGTCAGTCATCTATTTCTCTCTGCTGACGGAAATATTATAGAAACACTTGCTCTGACTTTGATGAAATTTTTAAACTTCTCCAGTTGTCAGAAGAAGTGAAAAATTGGTAATCCTCCTTCCTATTTGCCAACCTCTGGAAGGAAAAGGTTTTCACAATCAGATTTAGCCATTTAACTGAAAGAAGCTTGAGAAGTTGTCAAAAACTAAGGAATGTGAAGTTGGATGTGTCTGAAAAAAGTTCCTTCTTCAACATATACATCATAACATTACCCACACATAAAGGTGACAGTATTGTGCAGGTTGAACACGCCACCTGATATGTACCAATATTTCGTTTTAAGACCTCCATTATGCTCAAAGTGAGTGGTATTGGCCTGTAGAGATTGAAAGCCGTAAGATTATTCTTTTTTTAATAAAGCATTAGGACTCTCAACAGGTGCAAGCTCAGGCTAAAAAGGTGCTGTAAAACTTCACATAACTGGCCAAACGCCTTCTGAAGCTGTTAAAACCTGTCTGCAGCTGGGGATCACTGGGACGGACTCGATTGGTCTGGAGGTGGTCAGGTGAGATTGAGGCTG
Organism: Alfaro cultratus; assembly: GCA_903066825.1. Lineage (NCBI taxonomy): Eukaryota > Metazoa > Chordata > Actinopteri > Cyprinodontiformes > Poeciliidae > Alfaro > Alfaro cultratus. The sequence goes on from CAEFZX010014946.1 coordinate 49,085, forward strand.
CAGGAGTTCACATTGCAATGTTTACAACAGCTTCCTTCCTATAATCATTAGTTCTTCCACTTGTCTAAAACATGTTCTCGCATCTTGATCCAAATATACATCACCTCACTTTCGTTCTTTATTAGTTCTCACCTCAGCATCTTGTAGAATGAACAGATATGTCAAGTCAATGGTAACCCAGATTTATTTAGATAGCAACAGACTTTCCTGTGGAGAACTGAGTAGTTCAAGCCTTCAGACCCCATCAATTTTTGGTAATGTTGTTTCAGTTTTCAATTTCCAGGTCTCGATATTGGATGTTGGAGACACAAGTCTGGATTGGCCTTCATGTAACCCCGTTCAACTTCCCCATCAATTCCAACCAGCTTGCCAGTAACATCCAAAAAAAATAATGCTTCTCCACAACATGACAAGTCTTAGTTTATCCAATTTGTATTGTTCTGTTAGAATAAAAAATAAAAAAACAGATAAAAAAAATGTTTTGTGACTGCATTGTATGTTCATCAACCAGCAGCTTGATTTAAGACATTTAACTTATTCTGAACATGGTTGTTGTTATCATCATCTCTCAGCTAAATGGTCAGCAGAGAAGCAGAGTCTCAGTTTTTTTTTTATGATTAATATGCAGGGCCTTTCCAGGTGTTATAGCTGAAACAGAAATGTTACTTTTGGGCCTATTAGGAGTGCTAAGAATCTTAATGACCTTGCAGTTCTGAGAGATTCCGAGACTAGTTATGTTCAGTTATCAGACTTCATGCACACAGAGACATTGTAGCTCATTAAATGAGAGGCAGACTTTAAGCAAGTCACCTTTGAAAACTTCATAGTGGAATATCCGAATACAGCTGACTTCCCTCTGACTTGTATTTCCTTCCAGCAACATTTAAATTCCTGGAACCTTTACCCCACTTGATAGCAGAGACAGATTTACTGTAACAGCAAAGGAAGTTGCAATCTTTTCCATGGACTCACCCAATCTTAGGATAAAAACATTGTTACACCAGATCAAGACGCAGAACTGCTCTTAGCAATTTAAAGAGATGCAAAGTCTGCTTCACTTTGAAGTTAGACTGTGCAGCTTTGGTAGTACAAGGTTGCTCATTTTACCTTTAAAGGACTGAAAGAAATCACAAACATAATCTGGAACTGTGCCAAACCACAACACGGAGATCAACCTGGAGCCCTGCTCAACAACAAAAAATAATAAATAAAAAAAAAAAAAATATATATATATATATACATATATATTTATACGTTTCTAAGTGTTGAGAAAAAGTCATGATCGAATGCAACAAAACTTTCAGCACTGAAACAGCAAGGAGATTCTTATAACATAGGATTATACTGAAAAAAACAAAATATTTTACGGGGGACCGCCGCTTGGCATCCTAAATGCACTTTTCCAAAAACTTTATTTTGAAAGAAAGGTTGCCTTAATCATAATGCATTTAAATACTTTATGCAAACACCTTTTTGCATTCATTATCTTTTGCTAGTCATTTAAAGAATCTGGAGTTCTTCAACCAAAAATAACAGCTTCAGTTATTTCTTTGATTGCAGTCGGGTAGAGAGAGCTGTTGACACTTGCTTAGAAGAATTTTGGTTGCACTCGTAGGCGTCGTAGTTCTCCTCTTTTCTTTTTGTACACTGTGCAAAGAGTAAAACCTGAAATGAGTAAAATCCACTCTTGATACTGAATTGTTTGAATTTCATGAACCTTATGGATATTTTGCTGTTATTTAACACTGGTTTCGAAAGAGGCAGAAAAGTTTTTTTTTTTTTTTTTTTGTTTTTGTATTTTTTTTTTTCAGAACTTCTATGTTTAGTCATATTTCCCACAGATGTGGGTCATGTTTGTGGCTATGTCTTGTCATGTGAACAGAATACCCTGGCCCCCATTTTTCCTGTTTTAAGACTGTCCCAAAGTTTTCCAGTAATTCCAGTAGTCTCACTTATCCATATTTATGACCTCTATTACTTATAATGTCCATAGTAATTCATTTATCTTTAACCATTTATGTCTCACTGAATTCTTGTTTGTAAAGACCTGGCCAAGATAACAGATACATGGGACAAATATCCGAAAGCAGAGCAGTAAATTACATTAAACTGACTTAAACTCATGCCCAGAAACATTTCACATGGTTATCAATTTCTTACATTCATGTAGGGTTGCAATGTTTTGCACATTCAGTTCTCAATAAGCTTTAATAAGTAAACTAATTAATATTTTACCACATTTTTTAAGCCTTGATAGCTTTAGTAAACAGTGTAAAAGGTCTTATTTTGGTTAACACTGACTTTCAGAAAGTATTTATCTTTACGTTTTGCCAGATAAAGCTCACTCTTAGAATCTGGAACAGTGGGAAGGAAGAAAAACAGTTCCTTCACTGGTACTTCCTACATTCTTGAGCAATTGGCACACAGACTGCGGGTGAGTGGAATGGAAAAAAAGACAGGCAGTGGGAGGGGGCGTGAGAGGGAGACATAAAAAATAAGTGAGCTGACAGAACAGAGCAGCTCCAGGCTAGCTCTTTCAGAGTTGAGTCACTAATAACCCGGTGCTTTACCACAACACAGGTTAAAAACAGAAGGGAAGAGTCAGACTACCTGGTAAGTAGTATCTGATTTTGTTTGTTTGCATGGTTTAGAAAATTAATCTTAAAGTTTTAGAACGTATCCCACAGCTATGACAGATTTCACACTAATGACGTTGATTTTTCTGCTTAGGGTGCCTTGCCTGTTATCATGACAAAAAGAGACTTGTCAGACACTTTCTGAGGTAGAAGTTTACTACAAGGTAGATTAATAATAGCGCTCTAATATTCTATCTGAGCATGTTTTGTCAAAGCAGTGCATTGCTGCATGAAAAATGCTTTCAAGAGTGTGATGGTCAAATCAAACTGAAGATTAAGTTTATTAATAGTTGGGGTCTGACCCTTGTGTGCTGACTCAAGAGAACTCAAAAACATGTGCTGACGTTGCTTTGGCAACACACTTTGCATTTTTTCCTCCCAATCATTTTACTAATTTATTTTCTATTCCTTCCTTTCGAAATTTACTGTGCCCATATGCTTATATAAAACACATTGGTGTGACAGCTTTAATTAAATTACCTTGAGTATATGATGATTTACAGGATTCTATTCTTCATAGCAACAGCATTAGATTTTTGGGCAATTGATGAACCTTAAGATATGCTGAAGAATTGTGCAAGCATACAAATAACCAAGCATAAATTAAATTAAACATAGCTTTATGTTTAATTAAAATTATATTTACAGATAATAAGTAAAATAATATTTTGTGGCCATATTCATCTGGTAATAGAAGTTATCAGAGGTTCAGCTACCGGATATGTTAATTGCAATGGACCAGCTGCAAGTAATGTACAACTACAGGTGAAAGAACAGATGGTGGTCAATTTATTGATTACATATTTGACTTTTAGTCTGTTCTGTTAGAATACAGTTTCACTTAGCTGCATTGACTTGCTTACAAACATTATATTCAATAACAAAGTGGACAGCAAACACTACTTTACCCTTTATGGGCAGCTCATCTTGAGTAACTTGGGGTTAAAGACTATGTTGCTCAAGAGTGCCTCAATCTTGAGCAACAAAAGAGATTTGGCATTTTCACTTCCTCCTTCCAAATCTGTTCTGCTCATTCAGGAAAGGCTCCGGATATTTCTTTTTATGAAGACATGCTACTGATGACAAGACTACCTTTTTAGAGAAAAACGTCTTGGCTGATTGGTTGTCTAATTTCTGAGTAGGTGTATTTGGCACAAAGTTGGTGCAATACCACCCAATAAAAACCAAAACTGGAAAATTCACAATATAAAGAAAAGTCAGAAAGACAAACACCTACTTTGATCCCACATTTGGGCACTGCTGAAAGATAGGCATTTTTTCTAAATGCTATTTCAAAAGTCAGCAAAAAAATGTCTAACATCCCATCACTTTGATTCTTATCAGGAGACATTTATATTTCCTACATAATGTCCACAAAGTTTTAATTCATTCTGGCTTAAAAATATCCTCTATTTAACCAGGTTAAAATCCCATTGCGGTCTAGATTTCATTTGCATGGGGGACCTGGGCAGAAAGTACGCAGAATTATATAGATGTTTGACACAGAGATAAATGATAAAAGGTTACTTTTAAGTGTTGACTTTATTGAGATGGCGTGTAGAGAACATGGCTGATTTTATTGCACCACTCTAAAGTTTACTGGAAATGGAACTCAAACTTCCATGTTTGCTTAGACCAGAAAATGTTTTCCAGGATCACTTCAGTTCCAAGGCAGTAGCCTTGGTAGGTTGAAAAAAAATTAAAACAGAGTTTTGTTTAGCTCTTTGCTCAGTCATTGGTTCATGCATCCCAGGTTTACTCAGTGATTCATTGTTTGTTGTTCAGCAACTTGTTAATTCACACACCAGATCCCAAAGACAGTGGCCCATGATGAGTCAAATCACCTGGGAACTTTGTGTTTCTTTTAAGGGGTGTAAACCTGAGTTTCACATTTTCCCTTCACTTTTATTAGCTATTTGTGTTTTTTATTTATTTTTTTTTTTTTTGTGCTGTGAAAGAGTTTAAAAAACTGTCCAGAATGTCCAGAAACAAACCCCTAAATGTTAATAGACATTTCTTCAGGTGGATTTTCCGCTTTCAAAATAGAATGAGCCCAGATGCAACAAATTGAACTGGCAATTTTCATTAAATCACTGCTATCAGCTGCAACAATGAGCAAGACTGTGCAACTGCAGAGCTCTGGCAGCTAAAGACAGAAATGGCATTAAGAGGCACAGATATAGTTACACGCATTTCACAAATTAATTGATGTAATGCAAATTGATGACAAATGTAACCTGAGGTGAGTTGTTATTTTGTCATGGCAACAATGAGGCAGTGAAACATTATATTTTGGAACAAAGATGCTTTGGGTCATTGCACAGAGAGACATCTTTCAGTAAGAAGCAATGAAACTTTTAATTATTTTCTGGCATACCAGACACTAAGTCTGCAATGCAAACTAGAGACGTACACCGACTCTTACAAAAGTTACCTCATCTCTTGTATTTTTTTAACCTTTTTTCATTTACCTCTCTAAAATCTGGTAATCTTAAATAAAAGGCACGGGGCCTACTGCTTTAAGAAGTCACTTTGATGGTGACTATGTTGGAAAGAGGGTTCAATTTATTTTCTGAAAATAAAAACATACAGAATCTATAAGGACGTAGCCTAAATGCATCAGCGAAGCAACCAAGAGATCAATAGTAACTAGCGGAGCTGCAAACATGGGAAATATGTTGACAGGATAACTGTTAGCCATTCACACAACAAACCTGACTTTTATAGAAAGCTGGCAAGATTAACGCTATTGCTATGAGAAAGCAATAAAAAGTTGTGTCTAACGTTTGGCACAAACCATGCTGGGGACACAACAAGCATGTGAAAGAGGTGCTCTGGCAACATGAGACTAAAATGTGATGGAAAACTAACACTGGATATCACTCTGAGCAAACCCATCCTGTAATCTGAAGGTGGAAGTATAGCAATGATAAGATGCTTTGCTACAGTACATCTACAGACACTGATAAGAGTTGATAGAAAGATAGTTAAACTGGTTTAGTACAGAGCAATTCTGAAAAAAATCCTGTTAAATATTTAAAAAGATTTGTAAATGGATCAGAGGTTCAGAGTCAAGTAAGACATCAACGCCAAACAGAAAACCAGAACTGCTATTGAATGATTCAGTTAAAAGCTTATTTTGGTGTTAAAATGTCCGTGTAAAAATCTGTTTCATCAATCGTCTTGATATGGAAGGAAGACCTTCAGCACATAAACATATTGAGCCTCTGCTGCTGTACAGGATGAACATCTTTACCTGAAAGCTCAGTTTTGCAGTGTCCACCGGTCCAATGTAAGCGCAGCTGTGTTTGTGGATAGCATGTAAACACAGAGCCTCAATAAACCAGGATACAGAACAGCAGTGACATAGGTCTGTAGCCTTATTAAATCTTTCTTCTGTAAGAGGGGAAGCTGACCTGGTGACATAATACTGCAAAAACATGTCAACCCAAGAACTGTTTGCCACTGGCTATTGACAACTAGATAACTGATGCATTAATAGAGACCTGGACTCTCAAGAATGACGTATTTCTTACCATGTCAGATATATAACAGTTTAATCATTTATGAAGCATTTGTTTCTTATTCTTGCATAGCCAGCAAATCAGTCGCTGGAAAAACTGTTCCAAATCTTGGACTTTATCTTTAGTGTAGTTTCAGAGTATTATGTTTTATTTTAAAGTTTGGTTTATGTTGCTACATGATTTTTGTACTAAAATTTTCTCAAGCCACTCACTGGCACTTTATTAGGCACACATTGCCAGGTGTGACAGGGTGTCAGAAACATTTCTGAGAATTTGATCCACACTGACACGATGGCATCACACGTCAGTTGCACATTTGTCAACTCTACATCCATGTTGAAATTCACTAATTAAGTTAACAAATAACAGATGTACCTAAAACAACATCAGTGCAATAAAATGCAAATCAGATATTTAAAATTGTGCAATGTGATTTTCTCTCATAATTGATGATCGGTGGCATATAAAATGTTCGTTCACCCTGTACATCTTAATTATTTTAATAAAATGAAATAAAAACACTTGTATCAAGGTTCCCCTCACACAATTCCTAAGCTACTGGTTGAGTACATTTGCTCCAACAATTTATCCAAACTGTTTGCATTTGGACCAAACACTCAGCTCTGCTTTTCTCAAGTTTATAAGTGCTAATGATTTTGGATGGAGGATGCAGAAAATATTTTTTTCACAAAATATATGAATATTTTCTAAATACTATTTCAAATAAATGTCTTTTCTTTTTTAAACAACACTAAATAGACCAGGGAACGTATTTCTAGAGCATGAGTTCAGTTATAATATTCTTCAAACTGTTTTCTTTTCTTGTCCTGCATGGTGTTGCAACAAAAAGTCCTGAGGTAATATTTTCTACAGGAAGTTTTCAAGTTATCCTTGTGCATTCTTGGGTATTCTCTCCAGTAATCTGTATTAAGTTCCTTTAAGGTGTGGCTGATTGTCCTGTTTTGAACTGGTAACCTGACTAAGGTGTAACTCGCCTCTCGCCCAGTGACCCACATAGATAGGCACCAGGCCCTCTTTGACCCCACAGGGATTAAATGGGTGTAGAAAATGGCTTGATGGGTGTTTCCCCTTTCATCAGTGAATCAAACTTCAATGCTATCTTCTTTTATCAGTATTTAAGATTGACAAGGTTGTTCTGGATCACTGGCAGTGTTACTCAACAGACTTATAAACATAAGTTCTCATCGCTATTTTTCAGACATGAAAAAGGTTAATATATCTATTTGTCTCATGGAGTTTCCCTGTTGTTCTGCTTCACAAGCTTGAAAATGAGCAAAACTGAACTTGAAAAACATGTGATCTTAATACAGTCACCTATGTTTTCTATGTTCATCACAATATAACTATGTCTGCAACACCTGACCTCAGCAGCAAAGACCTATTTTAAACGTGAAATAAAGAGATATCTACTGTAGCATTCTTTTGCACATTCCTTTCGCAGATAGGCTTGCAAACCAAAGAACAGGAGCATTTTCTCTTTTGTGAACAAGTCAGGCACAAAAATCAATAAAGCAGACCCTGACAAAAACAAATGTTGTGTCAGGTTAATGTCAAACCATTTGCAGAACATACCTTTTCCAAGAATCTTTTTTTTCCGTACCTGGAACTAAAACCATTGAATTAAAAACTGAATACATCAGGAACTGAAAAATATTTACCGTGAAACTTTTTGTCTCCTTATTTAGTGCAGTAAGCTAATTAAGAGCACTGTTGCCTTGCAGCAAGAAGGTCCTGGGTTCGATTCCCGGCTCGGGGTTTTTCTGCACGGATTTTGCATGTTCCCCCTGTGCATGCGTGGGTTCTCTCCGGGTACTCTGGCTTCCTCCCACAGTCCAAAAACATGACTGTTAGGTTAATTGGTCTCTCTAAATTCTCACTAGGTGTGAGTGTGTGTGTGCATGGATGTTTGTTTTATCTGTCTCTGTGTTGCTCTGTGACAGACTGGCGACCTGTCCAGGGTGACCCCGCCTCTCGGCTAGAATGAATGAATGAATGAATGAATGAATGAATGGATGGATGGATGGATAGATGGATGGATGGATGGATAGATAGATGGATGGATGGATGGATAGATGGAGGCTAGTTAAGCTTAGTTTCTGGAAAAAAACAACAACAAAAAAAGTAGATTTTATTTAAAGTGTAACTTCTTAAAGCTTAAATATTCCAAAGTTGATATTGAATGAATACATTTTTATTATAACCACTTGCATTCATTATTTTTTTATAGCAAATAAATCCATTAAGGGTTAGGGCTTGGATGGGTCACCTGTCTGACACAGAGCGACACAGGAAGCACAACCAGACTTTCACAAAAGCACTATTGTGGTGCTTCGGGTGGCCAACTAATCTAACATGGATACTTGTGGACAGTGCACCCAGAGAGAACCCATGCATGCACACACAAAACAACTAAAAAATGTTTCAGATGTTCCCCTGCTTCAACACACATAAAGCAAGGTGTGTCTTGAGGGCCAACATTGAAAAACACTCTTCCAAAGACACATTGGTCTGAAAAAAGGAGAGCTGTTTGTTAAAAATAACCACATATTCTTTAAACTATGTGAAAAGCCTTCAAATGGATAATATCCCATATAAAATGCATGGACACTCACTTGTTATTATGCTGGTGAGGAATGGCAGAAGAGCAAAGTCTTTGCATAGCTGAACAGCTCAACACTTCCCCTGCAGGAGAGCTTTGGTTACTACCTCCACTGTCACCAAAAAAAAAAAAAAAGACTATAACTTTATTAGCTGGCACGTTATAAATAAGATAATAAGATGTAATAAACACTCTATAATTAACACAAGATGAATTGGGACCAATTTGAATTAATATACCTGTAGATCAGAATAAATATGATCTATATCTGAATACAGATATTGGATATTATTTTAGAGCAAGATATATTTCATACAATATTATTAAAATGGGAATGACAACAAGAGAATTGACCAGCAGCCAAACAAATGTATTGTCATTTTCTTTTTTTGTAGTACTTTTTATCACCTTTGATAGTAGCAAGTGTTACCACAAAGTGCATGCCCTGCATTGACTTTACGGGAGGTAATTTCACTTTCCTGTAAACATATTTTCTGATAATTTGATCAACAGTAAGAAGCAGAACTGCAGAACTGATAAGATAAGTAATCAATGAAGCAGTAAAACTGTTCCCATATAATGTCATAAAAAAAGGAAAAACAGCTCATAATGAAGCAATATGACATTAAATCAGTGGAAAAATATATTTATTTTGACAAATTTAACAACTGTAAATTGAATAGCTACTTATAGTAGCTATTAAAGACTTTGTGTGTGTATAGCTGTAATTCAAACAAACACACATTTTTATTATGGTTCCAGATCTATTCTGCAACAACCCCTTCCAGGCAGAAGTGTTTATTCAAGCTGTGTCACTCATGGACACAATAAAACGAACACTGTTTCTTCTGGAGGTTATCACAAAGCTTTATTTTCCCTTCACGTGAGGATAAAACTATTTTTAGTATCTCAGTAACAGTACAGGTTGAGCAGTGACAGCAAATACAGTCTTCAGTGATTTAAAGCAGGGTAAGTGTTTTACAGCAAACAACGCCTGGATGAGTGAGTATGTCATATTTGTCTGCAAATTGATTATATTTAACACACTGTTGGTTTCCAGAAGATGTGTGTTACAAGATAATTTAACAAACTGATTGCACATTTAATCCAGACGAATAATGGCACATGATTTTTACCTTTATAACTAAATAGAAAACATTTAGAACAAAAACATATTTCTATATTTTTCAAACACAGGTAATTGTCTATTTTTGTAAGTGTACTTTGTTGAATTATTTTGATTCTTTTTGATACTTTTACATACATGGAAATTTTAAAAGTTGCACAGAAAACAGTGACGAAAATGAAAGGAAAAACGTACATATTTATGTAAGGAAGAATTTTTTTGTGTACTCTATTGTCTGCTGAGATAAGTAGGCAACCAGAGCCAATGCATGTTGGAATTGACTGGTTTGCAGTGTCAGATTTAAATTTACTATTCCCCACACAGTAAATTAGAGGACAACAATTATAAAGACAAAACTAGATTAAGATAAATTAGCAAATAAATAAATAGAAATGAGACATAAATAATGTGTCTACTGTAGTTTATAGTTGTGGTTGCCCCTTGTTGCATGATCTTTGTGTGTTCATGTAATGGTGTGATTCCACCAAATGTGCTATATGTGTTTGTTTTTGTGTCTGACAGCGGCTGTGCATGTTTGTATGTCAGTGTGCAAAGAAGTAGAGGCAAAAGGTGTTTGTTCTTAAATTGTGGGAGGAAATAAAGCCCCCTCCCCTTGAAATACAGTGACTTCAGAAAACCAAATCCATTAGATAAATTAGTAAGCCAGTTAAAGGATTATCAATTTAAAGGTTTATTTGCTTTTGCATGAGAATGATACAGCATTATTTTTTTAAATCACCTGGTACATCTAATCTCCATCTGAATCACTCAAAATGTTTTGACACGATGTCAACAATGCTATGGAATCGATGTAAATACTCAGTTTTGGCAGCATTGATGCCATGACTACATTATTTCATTCCATGCCTTACTATGCAGGTGTTCTGTCTGCATTGATGAAGATTCACTCACCTAGGCGTAATGAATGCTTGAGTGGCTGAGATAACAACAGATTCATTTTCTGTTAGAATTTACTTGAAATAGGAACAGTTTTGACCTTTCATCCCAGTTAAATTGTAACCATTTCTTCTTAGTCTTTTGAAAGAAAATATTAAAAAACATGCCATTGTTCAAAAATAATTTTGATCATTTCCGCTTGAAGTTGAAAGTTAATTAACAATGCTTTTATTTTCTTTTTCAGACCTGTAACCATGATTGGTGTGTTGATCAGTGTCGGTGCTCTCCTTCTTGGAGCTGTGTCATCTCAATTTTCACCAGATCCATCTTCACCTTCCACATTTATCTCTGATGAAGGACCATGTCGGATTTACAACTTTGGTCTGTCAGCAGACTGCCAGGGAAGACAGCTAGATTTTGTTCCATGGAGACAACTTCCAGTTACACTTGAAAGCATTGATCTCTCTTATAATGGGCTTCATGTTATCAGTGCTGCTGACTTCCAGAACTTTCCTCAGCTTCGCATCCTTCTGCTGCAGTACAACAACATTTCACACATTGCCAATGAGGCTTTTAAAAATAACCCATTACTGGAGCAACTCAACATTTTCAATAACTCATTGCATGAAATTCCTGCTTCACCTCTGACATCCCTCCTCAATCTGAAGGAGCTTGTTATGTCAAATAACCTTTACAGACATGCAACTTTAGCAGACAGTTTCTCTAAATTAGTCAGACTCAAAGTTCTGTCCTTGGGTGGCCCTTTGGTGATGGGACTAAAGAAAAATGATTTTCAGCCCCTAAAAAACATCCAGTTACAAGGTTTTGCCATCAAGTGCTCCTCTAATTTAAGCTACTATGAGCCAGGAAGCTTAGAAGTCATCCACACAAAACAGATGGGCTTTGACATGGCGATCGATCAACGACCGAATGCTCTCCATCATATGCTACGTGATCTCGCCAACAAGACACTCAGTCAAATTCGCTTCCGCAACCTGTTTGAATTCACATACTACAAGGGTGATGAAGATATTTTCCTGAACTTAAAAGACATTAGAGCATTTCAGCTCATCTTTCACAGAGGCAAGTTCAATGAAAATCTCCTGAAGATGGCATTACTGAACTTACAAGTGACTCCCATCAAATGGCTCAGACTTCAGTACATCGACTTTGCCCGTTCACCAACATTTGTCGACAGTGGAGCAGGTTCTAGCATAACCAACCTGAGTCTGGATAACTTGGATCTTTGGTAAGTGTTTTCAAATACTATGCACAGATGTAATGTTAAAAAAATGTTGGAAAATCTAAAACTAAGTTGGCATTATGAAATGTTTGTTAATATACTGACTAAAATTAACTGACAGTCAAAAGCCCGACCTTTCATATTATCGTTGACATCTTCTTTACAGTCATAGAGAAGTAAGAACTGTAGCCGCATTAGGTACCAAAACATTTGCCCAATTGAATCCCAAGCCCTAGCAGATTATAATAAATTAGAACACAAGACATTTTATGAAGATGTTACATAGGCAGGAATACCTGAAGAAACAAAATGGTTGGAGCATAATGACTTGAGTTTTCTTTTTTCAAAGAATGAGAAAAATGACAAAATGCTGGGGTGATGCAAATGCACACCACCTTACAAATTTGTTCTTCTTTGAGTTGGTCTATCATATAAAATGACATTGAAACACATATTTACATTTTTGTTCTTAATGTTGCAAAATTTCAGTTAGCTCTAGGGTGATGAATCTGTATAAAGTACTAATAAAATTCTAAGTAAATCTGAATATTTTATAGGTATATCAGCAATCCTGATGTGCTGCGATTTGACTGGCGCTTCACCTGGTTCAAGAGAATAAAGCAGCTGTCTATTCAGTATGTGTATTTCAACAGTGTGCCTTGTGACTCCTGGGCTGAGATGGAAGGTGTGGAGTTATTAGATGTTTCAAACAATCGATTGAATAATGATGTTCTCTACAACAAGCGATGTAATTACAAAGGTTCCATGCCAAATCTTCTCACATTCAACCTAAGCACCAATGAGCTGACCAGTCTAGAAGACCTATCGTCTCTGACAAAGCATTTCAGGAAGCTGCAGGTACTGGATCTCAGCAACAACAAACTGGGGTCTGCAAAAGAAAGTCGACACTGTGTTTGGACACAAAATGTAACTCGTTTCATTGCACACCACAACTACTTTTCAAGCGAAGCATTTCATTGTCTACCTACCACTGTTTCTCACTTGGATCTGTCCGACTGCAACATGGACCAGCTGGACTTGACCTACTTTAAGAAAGCCACAAACCTAAAAATTCTGTTACTGAGTGGGAATAAAATCAAGTTCATCCCATCTAAGTGGGAATCCTCGTCTCTTCAGTTTTTAGCTTTGGATGGAAATTCATTTGGATTGGTAAGCAAGGCATCCTTTCAACATATGCCTCAGCTGTCTCAGCTCAAAGCAGGAAACAATCCTTACCATTGCACTTGTGAGCTTCACACTTTTGTCCAGGACACCATCGCAATTGGAAAGGTTAATCTCACTGACTGGCCTTTGAATTACAGATGCTATCACCCAGAACCTTTCCTCGATACCTTAATATCCAAATATTTTCCTGGTCAAGTAGCATGTGACATCAGACTTGTTATCATCATTTCTGTTGCAACCACTGCCATAGTGATCTTGATATTTGTTCTAATTTGCTATATTTTTGACCTCCCATGGTACACTAAAGCCACGTATCAGATCATACAAGCCAAATACAGAGCGCACAAGGAAAATCTTGCAGGGGACGTTGGGAACTTCAACTACCATGCCTTCATATCCTACAGTCACTCTGACGCTGACTGGGTGAGGGACCAGCTCTTACCCTGTTTGGAGAACAACAAGAACCCCTATCGTCTGTGTATTCATGAGCGGGACTTTATGCCAGGAAAATGGATCATTGACAACATAATTGAGAATATTGAAAGCAGTCGTAAGGTAAGAGAAAGTACTTTTGATTTCAGCTAAGAACAGTAAAGAGAAAATAAAATAAAATCCTTATCAATTCTTAGTGATTGACATCACAAAAACAATAGCTTTGCAAGAAAACATGGTGACCAGGCAGATTTTTTCTTAGCAAAAATGCTTTGGATCAAGGAATGTGAAAATTGTTTAGCAATGTTACAAGCTAGTTGATTTGCTCATATTTTTGAAACTTTACTTCTTAAAATTATTAATACAGCCCTTCACAGTTTTAGACATCAGGTACTCAAAATCACATTTCATGAATTGGCAATGATTAGAGTTCAATGTGCTGCAGCTGCCAGATTTTTCTGGAAAAAAAAAAAAAAAAAACTGGCAACAGGTAGTTACTCACCAATTGGTTTGTTACCAATTGGCAGCACTTATTTTAAGATGATACCAGAGAAAGTACTGGAGTGTCCACAGCTTTCTTCAGCTGGAAGGACCATAGTGCTGTTCTTCTCTCCCCTCTCTGTGGCTGCATGCTACTGGTAAGTTGGCTGAAAGAAGGCAAAACACATGCAAACAGAGTAATTTGTAATTACGTTCAGTCAAAAATAATTGTCACACATTCTACAGAAACTAGAGAAGTACTAGCTATCACTCATATTAAGGTGACTATGTTTTAAAGTTACAGTTGGCAAACTGTAAGATTTATGCTTCTTAAGCAGCTATCTCTGAGCTAACTATCCAAGCGCTTACCCTATGTTGCATTGTATTTATATTCAGATTTGTCAAGTTTCAAGTCAAAAAAATCAAATACCTTAGGCACAGAAGTCAGAACATGTATTTTTATTTGGTACATTATTTCTGTAGTTTTGTTAAACCACATTTCTTTTAATCAAGAGTTTATTAAATTTAGTGCTGTCTTTTACAGGTTATTTTTGTCCTTTCCCGGCATTTTGTGAACAGTGAATGGTGCAACTACGAGCTGTACTTTGCTCAGCAGAGAGCAATGGGAAAGACCTTCAGTGATGTCATTCTGGTGGTGATGGAGCCCATTGACCCAAGTTCCTTGCCCAGCAAATATTGCAAGCTCAAAAAGATGCTGAGTACCAAAACATACCTGGAGTGGCCCCTACAGGTCAACCAGCAGCCATTTTTCTGGGCACAGCTGAGGAGTGTTTTGGGTAAACCCACATTGACTTGTGAGGGGACTAAGCATCAGGAATAGAAACTCATCTGGACGATTCTCAGGAGTTTATCAAAACTCTTGAGAGTTTGGGCCCGTCGTTGAAGAAAGGATGCCAGAAGTAGACAAACCTCTTGAAGGCAACAAAAAAGAAATTCAAAATGAAATTATTCACAGAACTGAAATTGAACTACAAGATCAAAGAAATTCAAAATATAATGACTTATCACATTTCCACAATGTCTTTTTGGCAAGTACTTGACCATCTTGATAACATGAAGTTGATAGCAGGACTCACCACTTTCTCACTTTGTGAAGAGAAATTAGTATATAAGAAATCCCCTTGAGGGTAAAGATGAGGTCATTTTTTCTCCTTTACCTTTAAATTACATCAAGCCTTGTCCTCTACTGACAGACCTATAAGGTCACTTCAAATTAGACCTTCTATGTTCTTGCTGGATAAGAAATGTCCCAGTTAACTATACATCTTTCTTTATTTTTCAGTGTTAACACTTCAGTGCTTTTAGGGTTGATGACTGGACTGGACTGATCCAGTTTAGTCCAGTCATTCCCAGTGAAATGTATCATTCATAATCTGTGGTAGGTATGGTCCAGTATGCACTCACTGACAGCTGGCAAAGTAATGTGGAATAGTCATGTACGAAATGGCTTTGTTAAGACCTGAAATTCTACAGAAAATCTGAAAGCCTCTGAGGAGAAACATGAAACCTTTAGGGTTACTTTTCTTTCTAGAAGTCATCAAGCAACATCCTGGGCAGCAAGCCAGTCCATGACAGGGCCCATATAATGACATCAGAGACAATTTACCTAAGAATCATGTTAGCAAACTGAGAGAGGAGGCCAAAGGATCAAGATCGTCCTTGCTGAGGGCAAACCTGCAAATTCCACCAATGTCCCAGCTAATATTTGATCACATGACCTCCTTGCCATGAGACAACTGTGTAACTGTACCAAAAATTTGGTAAGAAAAAAAATAAATAAAGAAAGAATATATAGTCACTGTCAAAAAATGAAGACCATGAACTAACTAGTCTCCTGTTTATGGGCATTACCCAGTTGTAAAGTTTTATACTGTGAATTTTTGGAATTATAAGTAAAACAATTTTTATGTAGATAATCAAGCAGTGCTTGATTATTGTTGCAAGTCATTGCTTTAGTACTTTCATCTACTGTACATGTGCTGTTTTAATATCTTAGTAATTTTAGATTGAGATTTAATTAGTCATGATTTCGACTTTGTAAACGTGGGTTTTGTACTTTTCTTTGTATTGTTTTACATAAGTATTAATCCCTTTTATTCTTAGTGATTGACATCACAAAAACAATTTGTTATACTGTGAAGGAGACAGAGAAATCATAATTTTACAGTGCATGTGACAATGGATAGTTCTGTGTGTAAGCATTTTTGTTCAAAACATGCTGTTCTGTTTGCATTTTGATGAGCCTGACGCCAGAGGCTTGTATGTTACTAGACATTCATAATCCTTACCATGTAGTGTTAAAGTAAAATTTTGTACTTGGAAATGGGAAAATGTTTGTGTGATGCTTGTTTACAAGATGCTATGTTGTTTCACGTTTCAATTTTGTCAGTAAATAGAAAATATGAAAGTTTTTCTATATTTAAATAAGTGAAACACTGTAGGGTTGTGGTTTGAATTCAAGAGCAGTTCAATTTTAAGACATTGTCTGAAGGAACAATTCAACATGTAGATAATAAAATTAGTTTATTTAATACTTGGACAATACATGACTTAAACTGAACTGAATACTTACAAATAATATCAAGATAGAGATGTACTTTACTGTACATCTTATTTAGGCTATTTTTTAATATAATCTGATATGTAAAACCGTTAAAAAACAAAAGAGTATGTATATGTTTCCATGACTTTAAAGGACTTAGCATCAGATAGAAAGCTGCATAAATGACCTCACTGGCCATGTTTGTTTTAACAGCATTCTTGTTAAGGATATCAGCTCCACTTTAGTTTGGTTTTCCTGTTATAAAATGAAAATATGGAAATGCATATGAAACCTTTACACAGAGGCCAGTGATGCAAATACTGATGCAAATGCAAATGCTTAAGGGTTTGAACAGCACCATGTATCCTTAAGTGAAGCACTAAAAGTCGCCTATGTTGCAAATTAAAGGAAACCATTTGCAAAACAGGATGATGTAATGAAATGAGTCATTTTATAAATTGATGTCATATTTTAGTAATTCATTGAAAAGTTTGCCTTGTGATTTAATTTAAGAGAACCACACTACAATAATATTGGAGCATAAATCTTGTTATACAATGATTAAGATTAACCCAAAGGGTAAAATCTCCAAAATAAACTTGTTTGTGGGTAAATGTTTTTATGTTAAGAAAATTGTAAACATTTAAAGCAAGGAAAAAATAATATTCTAAATAATTATTGCCCTATAGAAGAGAAGAGCTTCCTCCTAGACAAAATAAAAATAGAACTATATTATGTTGGACTGGTTCAATGTGATAATGTTTTTGTTCAAACAATACACTTATCATACAATATGCTATCTTATTACAAGTTATAAATATGTTCATGATCATTCAATATATTTATAATGTAAGAATTTCATAATTTATCACTTTGCATGGGTCTGAAAATGTCTCTTGGTTATTAGAAATATAACCCGCCTGAATGTAGTTCAGGTGGTGTAGTTTGGAGCTTCCTCTGCCCCTCCGGATCCCTTTGCTACCTCAGTGGGATCAGACACATTGTTCCTCCTGGAAAGCACCGTCTGGTTTAACTTCCTTCTCACTTTGCACATGGTTGTTCATGTTGTTCAGCAGCAGCAAAATTTCTCCTTGGCTCAACCCAAACATCAAAGCATAAAAGCTTGAAATAATCCTTGAAACCAGATCACAGTCATGATCATGGGAGGAAGCAAGAAAGGGTGTAGCAGCCCCACACCAGGGGCACATTTAAATCCCACGTGTAAATCACGCATAAGAGCAGGAAGCTTGAAATCCAGTCACTCGATACAAACCTTTGTAATACCAGACCTTGTTATATTGTGTGGTTTGTTTGTATGTTGTGTCTGTGGGTTGTATATTTGTAAAATTATACAATCGGTAAAGTCTTTCGGAAGGGCCCAGGTACCAAATGTATGGCCCGCCACTATTTATTATATGCAGTGTGTATTGTAATAGCATAACAGTACATTGCACAAATGTATATTTTTATAATAAAGCTTTCAAATTATAATATGATGTAGTTCTATTTTTTCCTCTTCGTTGCAGGTCTGTGCCTCCTCACTTGTCTAGGTGTATTCATTGGCTGATAAAAAGTAAAAAGAAACTGCCTTAAATGGCCTTGCAATGCACCTGTGCAGCAGGGAGTGGTGCTTCTCTGCAGAGGGAGGTGCTTATCTGATTGTGACTTGGACAGGCAGCACCCCATATAAACTGATGAGAGGAAAACTCAGCAGCAGAAGACTCTTTGGTCAGCAACTATTTGCACCACTATTCAAGTAAGTAAATTTCCTCCTCTGCTTTTTATTCTTTCTTTTTATGTGCCACTGCAACTGGAGGCTGCATCAGTTCATGTTGAGGAGCTTAATTATCACCAATGCTGCGCTTCACAGTTAGAAACTCTAATTTGTTCTTCGAATCAGTCAGGAATAAATAATCACAATTATTCCAAATAACTAGCAGGGATATTGCATAATTCAGAGAAGCAGCATTGTAGCAACTTTCAACTCTGTTACCCGAGTTTGTGCACACACTCATACTAGCAGTTGTCCATTGATTATTTCAGCCTACAACATAACAATCAACAGTTTAAATGATGGAATTATGACCAACCAGCATGTTATTATATATATAAGAGATCTTATTTATTTATAATCAGTTTTACTTTGCAAGTTGCACTGCAGGGGGTCAGGGCTTTGTCTTTCTTGCTGATGGGAGGTGAGATGACCCCAGTGTCCACTTCTCGAGTGTCAGACTGAAGGGCTGATGTAAGGTTAGACATTTAACCTGTTCTGACTTTACTTGACATCAGTGACCCTCATTCATATGCCTTAAATATACAGATGGAAGTTCGCTTAAGGGGTTTTCATTTCTGTGATATTTACAGGGTGAATGTGAACTTAATACTAGCTGTTGGAAACTATAACAATAAAAAAGATGCCATTACTTGCATATGAAGGCTAATTTCTTCACCTGATTAATCAAATCTAATATTTGCTCAATATTATTTCCCTTCTGTTTTCAGGGCATTTGAAGGAAGCTGTAATGTTTGTAGAAAACTACTTACCCACTATGTGATAATTAGTATCTTGTCAAAATTGGCTAAAGCTGCATGTCAAGATAATTTTAAGTGAAAAGGCATTTAAGTTGCTAATATATAGATACATGTCAGAATAACTTCAGTGTTTAAAAACTTAATTTTTGGAGAAATTAAGATTATATGGAGATTTTGTTCTTTTCAACAAGGTTTGAAACACAATTGTCTATATTTGAACGGTTAAGTTGTCCAGCTACTGACTGAAGTGCATGGATACTGTAGATCTCAAATTAATGCTAACAACTAACTAACTCTTTTGTTGTTGGTGCTCCATGCAGAGAATATAGCAGCATATTTCTCTATTTGTTCATTATCCTCCTTCCCCTCCGCTACCAAGAAAAAAGTATTCTTAAAGTGTCTTTTACTCCTCAATCACAGGACGGCAAAAATGTCTTCCACTTTGCAAGGAGCCATGGAAGACCTTATCAAGGTCTTTTACCGCTATTCAGGAAACGAAGGCGACAAGTACAAGTTGAACAAGATGGAGCTGAAGAAGATGCTCCAGGAGGAGCTCTCAGAATTCCTGAATGTAGGTTCGACAAATAAAAAAAATAAAACTACCAATCTTTTTTTCAAAGTGCTAAAACTTAACTTTGACACAGTCTTCTATTTTAACTTGGATGTTACCGTCCTAAAATAAAATGGAATCAGAACAAGCAGCTAGGTAATTAGGTGTTAAATTCTCAGGAAATTATGGTAATAACATTCTTGACAATACTGTGCTGAAAGTGAGGCAAATTTTATTTTTATAGCCCTGATAATGCACAAGACAATCTAAGGAATTATATATATAATTATAAAACTTTTTATTTACAATATTGCATTCACCATGTCATTATTGAAATACACTTGATGAAGACCATGCATATAAATATGATTAGTAGACTGTATCTGTACATTAAAATGTATGTTGTGCTAAATTAATGTAGTAATAAATGTATAATTTTACTCCAAAAGTTATCAGAGTTGTAACTTCTCACAAACTAAATGATCTTGGAATGGATTTTTCTTAAGATTTACGTAAAGATGGATGACTTGTTTTATTTATTTATTTTAAGGGTTCAAATGATCCCGCTATGGTTGAGAAGATTTTGACTGGCCTAGATGACAACAAAGACGGTGAAGTGGACTTCCAGGAGTTTGTGGTTTTGGTCGCTGCGCTGACTGTGGCTTGCAATGAGTTCTTTGTGGATAGTCTTAAAGAGAACAAGGGCTCAAAGTAAGCTGGAAAGTTGGTTCATGACATTGAACCTAACAGGATCTACAAATGTAGAAGTGGTGTATATCCTCACATATCATCTTGGAAGTAATTTACATTTACCTATCCATCATTGGTTTGCCATCTTTAATAAAACATAATGATTAACCTGTGTCCATGAGTCTTTTTGGTTGAAAAGCTGTTTTTCTTGATCTACAACTTGTAAAAACTTGGTCTGTTTTTCTTCATGCATTTAAATAGATCTGAATGGGCTTTGATCCTAATGGAAACCGTGCGCACCACCTAGTTTAAGAGAGAGAAACTCTTCTCTGCTTCTCAGTCTAACGCTCCTAAGAACAGTTGTTGATGGAGAAACCCTGTAGCACTGAAGGCAGAGTCAGAAAGAGAAGGGGCTTTTTAAAGAGACAGAGGGACAATTTTAGAGCAACAATATTTCATTGAAGTTGTGTTTTATGCGTACATTTTTAGAAAAACTGAAGTTAAAGTTACTTGATAGTCCCATTATGTGCCTGGAAAATACATAATACTACAACACTTAACACAACAGTGGGTTTCTCTCAAAGAAATGTCCTAAATATGTCCATAAGTGCATGGCTGCAATGGAGAATGAATCTGATTTGTGTAATGGTTGTTAATAACAAACAAACAAACAACAAAGAAAAGAAAAACAGTGAGGATGCAGTTACAACTTTACCTGTCACCTAAAATCTGGGAAGCAGTTGTTTTATGTACTTTTTATTTTTGTAAGTAAGGTAATAAATCTTTACTCAATTTACTGGAATAAATTGAGTAAAACTACGTTTTGAGTTGAATTAATTGAGGGACCCAAAGCTTTAGTGATATAAAGTCAGCTTATGGAACATTTAATGCAACGTGCAGCAAAAAGTGTCTTCCATCAAAGCTCAAAAGCTTTATCATGTTCCTAAACAAAGGTAAATGTACAAAAGCATAAATCAACTAGAAAATTTCTGAAGAAATTTAAACAGGCCCTGCCAAAGTGTGCCTGTCATTTGGAACCCAGCGTTCTGATGCTAAAAATCTAAAGCAAGCTACAATATACTCAATAGTATGTGGACAGTCACAAGCATGATGAGCAACATGGAATTAATCCATTCAATATGTTAAAATGAGTGTATAAGCTAAAATTAGCCAAAATGCTAATGTTAGCTTGAATGCTGCCAGCTAACTAGCATGTTGTCTTTCATTGACTTACTCCATTCAGTGTGCTAAACATGGTTATAAATGAACAAAATGGCTAAAAAGCTTATTTTAGGGAAGAGGCTAATACTAAGGTTTTTCTAATGATAATGCACTCCCTTCTGATTTTTACTTTTGTAAAAGTAAAAATCAGATGTTTACTTTATGGCACTTGGTTCCCAGACAACATGCTCATCTCTTAGCAACAGATTAACAACAAGTATTGTTATTGTTCAAAAACATAAGACTTTCTCTGCTCTTTTGAAATACTACTTATCTTACATTACTTACTACTAAAGAATTATTGTTCAGTTGGTGAATTTTTCAGAAAAGTGAAAATCTTTGGGGGTTTTTTGTTATTATAAAACATTCAACTTAAAGTAAAAATCTGATTTATACTTCGTGGCAGTTCGTTACTAGAAAAAATGCTCATCTCCTAGCAACACATTAACAACAAATATTGTTCAGAAAAACATCAGATTTATTCTGCTCTTTTGAAATACTAGTTGTCTTATACTACTGAAAAAGAATTTTGCAGTTGGTGAATTTTTCAGAAAAGTGAATTCAATCTGCAGAGACTCACACAGAGAAGAAAATAGCAGTTAAAAGATCTTAATGGTACAAGTACTTTGGCGCTCGGACCCGATGGAAGATTGTGAGCCGAGGATCACCGAGCAGGAGGTCGGCTCGGGCGAGCTCGGGACAGTCTTCCCCCGGGACCGAAAACTGGCGGTGGAGCGGAGCCTGGAGACGGGAGAGCGCGGAGGGATCCTGAAGGACGTCCGTCAGGATGAAGGTGGAGAATGGGGAGGAGGCGGGTCACAGGTAGCTTGACTTTTGAAGGCGTCCTTAAACGCTGCCGCGCCGCGGCGCGGCGCTCCGGTCCTGGTTGGCTGAGGCAGGGCGTGGTGATTGGGTGATGAGAATAAACTGGGTCAAGTCTCCCAGTTTGGATTTTCGCCTAGGCTCCATAATGTATTTTTTGGTCATTCTTTTGAATATGTTATAAAACAGACGTTCAACGCAAATGTAAAAATCCGATTTATACTTCATCACAGTTCATTGCCAGAAAAAAACCGCTCATCTCGTGACATCAAATTAATAACATGTAGCCTACTATTATTATTTATAAAACATAAGAGTATAAATCTTCTAAAGTACAAATCACATGTTTACTTCCTGACACTAGGTTACCAGAAAATATGCTCATCTCTTAGCAACAGATTAACAACAAATATTGTTATTGTTCAAAAAACATAAGATTTACTGTTCTCTTTTGAAACACTACTTATACTACTGAAGAAGAACTGTGCAGTTGGTGAATTTTTCAGAAAGGTAAATTGTTTTTTTGTTGCTTTTTTTTGTCATTGGTGATGAATATAGTATAAAGCATTCAATGCAAATGTAAAAATTATACTTCGTGACAGTTCGTTACTAGAAAAAAAACGCTCATCTCTTAACACTAAATTAATAATAAGTAATA
This sequence comes from Alfaro cultratus, assembly GCA_903066825.1. NCBI lineage: Eukaryota > Metazoa > Chordata > Actinopteri > Cyprinodontiformes > Poeciliidae > Alfaro > Alfaro cultratus. The sequence goes on from CAEFZX010014946.1 coordinate 72,264, forward strand.
TTATTGTTTATAGCTCTTTTGAGATACTACTTATGCGCTTGGACAGAAGAAATTTACATTTGTTAAGTTTTGCAACAGTAAAAATGAGATGTTTACTTAGTGGCACTTCCTTACCAGAAAATGCTCTCATCTCTTAGCAACAGATTAACAACAAATATTGTTATTGTAAAAAAAAAAAAAAAACATACGATTTTTTCTGCTATTTTGAAATACTATTTATCTTACACGACTTACTACTCAACAAGAATTGTGCAGTTGGTGAATTTTGCAGAAAAGTCATTGGTGGTGAATATATTATAAAACATATATACTTTTCTGTAGTAAGTGTTCTGCCAAGGTGGCGTCTCTGTAGTTGTAACTGGAAGCTCTGCCGCTCTGCAGGAACTGGATGTTCCGCCATCTCTGTAGTTCTCTACATCTCTGCCCTGCTCAGTGTTCTGTTGCTATGGTAATTAATTCTCTCTGAAAACTGTCATGTGTGAGTGAGACACAGAGGGGGCGACAAAAACTTAGAATTTGTTTTGATTGGAATTTGGCTCATTTTTCGATAATTACTTCTCCATGGTTACTCGAAATGCCTGCATGCCGAGATACAGCCGCATGTTTTATATATATTGTGGGTGTGCACGCCACGCAGCGGTACAAGCAGCATTAAGCGGCAGTTATTTTGAGTTGTAGAATAATAGGTGCCTTCCATGCATTGCATGGAAATCTCCTATGCTCTGCTATTGCAGGGCCCCAATTATAAAACAAGGTCTGCATAACAAACTAAACCCCATACTTGGAAAGCTTGGATTTAAAATTTTAAAAACGTTTAGGCTTAGTTAAACAAAGCCAGTAGAGTTATCTTACAGCTGCATACCAAGCTAACATGTTATGCTGTAGGGCTGGTTAATGCTGTTTGATGCTTTTTAGGTTTATACAATGTATTCAACAGAGATCACAGAACTGGAATGTAATCACATTTCTCTGTACATTTACCATTAATATGAACTACTATTTTGTTTTAAATGCAATCTATGTATTGGAGATTTTGGAAAGCAGTAATCTAGTCATTTGAAAAGACTGATTTAGTGATAATATTACTAGATACTGCCATGCTTATGCTATTACTAATAATGCCATGTTTTGATTTTTTTATATTTAGATATGTTCCTTTTAAACAGAATTGTTCTTTCTTTTTCTTTTTTTTTTTTTTTGCTTTTCTATAGATTTTCCATAGATTTAAAAAAAAAGCACAAATTGCTTAATAGTTGAATTGATCTAATCTTCACCTTAACAAGGTAAAGAAGCAACAGATTTAATTTACACATGTTCAAATTGGTTTGAATCATAACTTGTGAAATGTGAACAATGAAAGGGCTGTTTTGAAGAAAATAATGCAAGTTTACCTCGAGGCTGAAAAAAAAAAATAATAATAATAATAATTCAACATGCCCAGCAATCTCCCTATGCAAAACTTCACCCAAAAGCCGTTGGTTAATGAACAAGAACTGTCTCATGCTCTTCCTGGGATAGATTTCTGCTCCGGTTCTTGTTTCCCTTTACATTTGGATTAAGTGACCAGCAGATGGCGACAAAGACTGTATGCTTACCAAAGCCGAAAACGATGAAAAGGTACTTGCACTGTGCATTAACAAAACCACAGTCACACTACAAAAATTTCTAAAATAATTTGATGAAGTAAACTAATTGCCATCTCACTGTTACAGTCTTTCATAAAACGTATTAATATCTAATGTCTGATATATCTGGAGATGAACTATTAAAGCAAAACAATATTTTTTTTTACCTGCAAAGTTTATTTTCTGGTGAAACTAGGGTTACTTATTGTCTAATAACTTTTTTTTAGTTGTTTCTATGCTCTTTTTCTGTATTTTTTATTTTGTTTGTAATGATTTCCTTTTTGTGGTTTGTATTTGAGAAGAATGTTGATTTTGAAACTAATTTAACTTGTAAAACTCAAGATTAACTCCTGATAACCATAATTTAATTTATCTAAAATAGGGAACTCTCAGTTTAACTAAACATCTCCACTTCCTAGTACAGTTTGACCATTATAGATATTTTACAGGTTTGTGTGTGTGTGTGTGTGTGTGTGTGTGTGTGTGTGTGTGTGTGTGTAGGATTGTGGCTGACTTGAATAACACAACACAAATGTAGAAATAAANGTGTGTGTGTGTGTGTGTGTGTGTGTGTGTGTGTGTGTGTGTGTGTGTGTGTGTGTGTGTGTGTGTGTGTGTGACATCTGTTGTGACAAACTATACTGAAATATATTGAGAAGTTCTCACATACCCAACTGAAAGGTTATTGAGTGAAGTCAAAAATGATTCACAGCAATTTACTGACATATTTAGAGTTTGATTAAAAATGTACCTTCTCACTAGTAATACCTGTCAAATTGAAATTTAATTTTAGTTTGACCGTCTAGAGAAAGTATTTGCACGTTCATAGAAATGTTTGTAATCAGCTGTAACAGTGAAATTAAGTCATAGTCCAATTGAAAACCACACTGAAACCTACGTTCAACAGTCTGTGATTTGCTTCACTTACATGCAATAATTTGTTCACATTATGCTATTTTGATAAACTAACACAATTCTATTTAAATTAAACAAAAAACAGCATATTAAACATTTTTTATACCATTTGTATGAGCTCCTGTCTTTTAGGCTGGAAGGCCTCTGTGCCATTACAGAAATATTTAACTTTCTCCAAGACTTTTTTGTTGGACTGTGGCTGGTTCCCTCCAGCATATTAATATGATATCCAATCAAAAGAAACATATCGATCAAACTCACCTACACAGCCAAGAAAAATAAAAGTCACATTCAATAAAACCCAGTGACATTGTTTTAGCTGCATTATCCAAATGATAGGATGTTTTCTGAGAATAACACAGAGGTAAATGCTTTTAAGAATAATTAACTTAGATTATTTTTAATAATTGTTTTTTTTATTTTTATTATTGAGCAAAGAGATTTAATAAGAAAACATTATTATTTTAACCTCACCTGTTCTTAAGCAGTTTGTTTTTGAGATAGTGGCCTCTTGTAGTAAACTAACAGTATTAACTAAAGCTCCAGAAACATTGACTGACGTGTTAAAAAAATTCAGCATGAGCAAAGTGCAACACAACAAAACTTTACTAATATTATGGTAAGTGACAAACAATTTTGCATACACAAATAACAGTGTTAAGCTATAGAACAGTATAAGTTTGTCCTTAAAAAGGAAACTTTAAGCATTTTCAGAAAATGTCGCTGTGTGAGTGCATTTTGCTTTACTACAAATAGTTTTTATTTGCTCATGCATGTGTTTGCTTACAATTTTGCATTAAGCTCACGCAGAAAGCTAAACTATATACTGATCCAGTTACCCATTAACAGACTGACTGGGTGATCTTGTATTACCTTACTTCTTTTGTTTGAGGTCAGACCCTCTTCTGCGGTTTTACTGCTTCAAACTCTGCTTTGTGATATAAAAGTTTGTGACCAGGAGCAGCTCTTTGAGTCTGAGAGAATGATCAAAAGTTACCACAGACTGAGGCTCAATTATCCATACTAGAGTAGGTGGACAGTCGGAGAATCACAGTCATTCTTACTGCAGAGCAAATTTCTGGAACGCTGAGTTTTTTTTGTAAAAAGCAGGATGTGGACTGAGCAACCAAATGCAGCACCATAACACAAAATAAGTATTAAACTCTTTGAAAAAAGTTGGTATTTGCACATCTTAATTCTTAGGAAAGTGTCATTTAACCTTCAAAGGGTTAATTGAGATTAATAATTCTTTCTTAAGAGTACACCGACTGATAAAAAATTATGTCATATCAATAAATAAGGGGCAAACCATTCAAACCCTGTAGCGACAATAAATAAACATGGTAAAAAGTGTGGCATCTCCTCTGAGACATATGGAAACTTTGACATTTGGAATCTGCTCCGTGTTATCAGACGATATTAAGACTAAAACTACTTGAAGTGAAAGAGAGTTATCAGGGAATCCCTCCTGTTTGCATAGTTTCTGCAGTGAAAGATGGACTTGGACAAGCAGTGATAGGAATTAAGTCAATGTTTACCTCTCACCTTTCTTATCGAGGTGGAAGTTTGCCCTCTACCAGACAGAGCGCCTCCTCCTCCCCTTGCCTCTCACTTTAGTATTCCAGCTTTTCTCTTCATTGCATGTTCAGCTGTTGAGCAACACACTGATTACGACAATGTGTGAGAAGTAGAAGCTGAAACCGCAAAAAAACAAAATTCCATTGATATAACATGTATAACATTTATGTATGTATTATGAACTTGCATTGTGTTGGCACCCATTAACCTTTTCCACCAAGGTTAGCCCTAATCCTGAATGTAACTCATATTGATACTATATGTTTCTTATCTTTCTTTCTGGCTCTGACTGGTGACTCATCTCTCATTTACGTCCAAACCAGGCATTGTTGCTTCATAAAGGAACTCCACCTCAAACATTGCAGATATACATATGTGTTTGCAAAGTGATTATGTGGGTGTTCCGGTTGCACTAAAAGAATGCCAGGAGATAAATAAATTTTCCTGCCAGGAAATATCAAAGATTCAACTGAATAACAATGTCCAAATAAGAACATTTTAACTTCTTTTTTTCTTTACTTGATTAAATAAAACAAGTGCTTTAGTTTATTGGTGAGAAGATTAAAAAAACACCTAAAATATTAAATTATTGTTTAATATCTATTAAAAATAAGACAAAAGAAATTGCCTGTTATTTCTTTCATCTTTGCAATCGTAAATTTGGAAACAATTGGTCTAAGCCAATAGAATAGAAAATAATGAACTAGTTAAGCTTTTTTTTTCTCCTAAGTATCGTAGCAGGTTCTACTCATTTTGAAATGTAATTTAGCTTTTTTCTTACAAAGCAACTCAAAGATGTTTAATATAGTCTTCAGTTTGAGGGACATTTTGTGTTTTAATATTATAAAGCTTCATTTCAACTCAGTTTGATACAGTTTACTTTTCATATTGCACCATTTCACAACAAAAGTCATCGTCAGAACAGAGCTGTCATGTCTAGCACCAGTTTGCTCCAGATAATATAAGATAAAGACTGTTAATAAGACTCGAATCCCAGGCCTCAATTCTACGCCAAGTCTGAAGTCTTTTGTGAATTAATGTAAACCAAAAATGGTTCAAATCTTTTAGAATAAACATGTGACATCTACATTTTTATTGCACTTGACTAAAATATTATTTCCCCTGCTGCTCCAAAACAGTATCTAACCCCAAAACTAATGAATACTCTGAGCTGTGATTTATGCAACACTATCTAAGTCTCCTCAGGTGTTTTACCACACCCCACAGTACAATAATAGAATGTGAAATTATGTAAACAGTAATTTAGTTAATTTTTCAGATGCCACAGAGCCTTTCATTTAAAACATGAAATGTTTCCTTACCACAGCTTTGAACAGAATTTGCATTTTGTTCGAAAACTCAAATTCTAATATGGATTTTTTATTTTTTCAATTTTTCTCAATAACTTAATTTTTTCAGGTTCTTCCCTTTGCTCTTACTAAAAATAAATTAAAACAGTTGTTTTGGCAGCACCAGTTTGCATCCCTAGAACTAAAGGTAGAATAAACAGAAAATAAATAAATGATGGTAGAAAATCTGTAAGATTTGTGTAGACTCTGTAAGAGTCTACACATGAAACTGGGGCAGAAGATGATGCATGCATTATTGACCCGACAACTCAACACCTTGAGTAAATATAGAACTTTTTTTAAGTCTGCCATTCATGATATTATGTCATTCTCAACAACTACTGACCCCATTCCTTTTTGCGTCAATTGCGCCTGACTGTTTCTACGTAAGAGTGTGTCTGACAAACTCAAGCAGTCAAGACAAAGGCACGCCATCCCACTGCAGACAGGGAGTCTGCAGGCAGAGTGAACACAGATAAATTATACTGACTAATGGCTCATCAAACTGTCACAGTGAGCTCAGACAATGCACGCAGCACTGTCCAACCGCAGAATGTTAATAACAAGATGAAAACACAAAGGTAAAAGGGAAGGTTATACTTAAAGTTCCGGATGTGTGTCACTCAGGTTTTGGCAGAGAGGCGCCACCATTACATGTGTTGACACAGAATAAACGTGAGTATGTGCATGAGTAGGTGAATGTGAAGCCAGAGATAAAAAGAAGGTAACAATAATAATAAGACGAGGGGAACTAATCCTATTTATGTTAACGCTTCATATGATTACATTTAATTTTCTAATAGTCAAAGCTGAAGCTAATTTTTAGGCACATTATGAAGGATCTAGTTGGACTTGCACATTCTGTCTTAATATTTAACCTTTGTTGGATATGGGATGTGCATCAAAGAACCAGTGGTGGGAGTTCAGTCGTCACTTATTAAGGAGTATTCAGCTATTCCTTCAATTTATATAGTATCTTATTTAAAGGACTATGAACCAAATAGGGATGTATCACAAAATGTTTTTAGCCACTTTCAGACCTCCATATGTCTTGATACTGATAACTGGCCAGTGTATACTTTTGAGGAGTAAATTCCTCAAAAGTATACACTTTAAGCATCTACTTCGCAGGACCAACTTTGTATTTTTTTAATCAGCAGGTTGGCGCTGATTAAAAAAATGTTTCACGTGCGGTATTAAATATGTGCACATTGAAATAATACAGTATTTCATTTTAAAAAAGCACCAAAGTGTGTTGGTTAACTGGTGTTTCTTGATGTAGCTTCTTCACTACCTAGGAATTATTCACATTGATAAGTTTGCAAGTGGTGTCAGAACTGTTCCCGTTTCTGTTTAAAAATAGTTTCAAACCACAGATTTCTCAGCAGCAGTTTGTCAAAATGTATTACAGCAACCGGGTTTTTATGGCTAACTGGTGACATAAGCATCTTGAAAGAAGGGAAATAAGAAATATCAGGCCACTAATGCTTAACCTGTAATTTAAAAATACCTTCAAATATACCATCCTGATATTTAGGACCAGACCAGAATGAGAAAGCAGTATGACTGCACTATTATTACTTTTATTAAAATGGGAAACTGCATTACCATCTGGGATATTCTGCTAAATTAGGAACAAAACCTGATGAGTAGCAATGGGTTTAATCTTTGATTTCATAAATTCAGTGGTTTGTAAATTTGCAAATGTGGCTCGTTTTACAGGTAAAGACAGGCTCTTGTTCTCATGTAGTAATGTTGAGTATTTTTTTTTTTATCTCAAGCAAGTTAAAGATGACTATATTGCTTGTTTTTATATGACTATTGCTTACAACATATGCAAAATAAATACACATTTTTCTGTTTTGAGCATTCAGCTGGCTTTAATTGACTGATTCTTGCTTTTAATTTAAACATTACACAACTTTCTAGCTTTGGAAAAACAATGTTGCAACTACAGTAAGAAGTCTGCACATAAATGTTAGCCCTGAGCCTCAAGGATTTAGGGATTTAGTTTTATGACATAGACACTTGGTTTCCCCTTGAACAGAATTTGTGGAGAGATTTTCTCTAAAGTGTAAACCAGTATTTGTTTCTGGGAATTTCCTAAGTGTGAGAAAATATGCACAAAGCTGTAAAACAGAAACAAAGAAGCCGACATATGTTTGCTTAGTGATGTGACAAGTTATGGGTAACCTCTGGGACATACATTATACTTAATAACAGTATAATGCAGTGCTTCAAATAATATTTGTATAAATAAGAAATGTAAGAACAGTGAAATGACTTTGGGTCTTCCCCTTAAAATAACCTTATGAACCTGTGTTACAAAACATACTCATCCCAGCCACAGACGTTTCCAGAGAAACACTTTCAGCTTCTCAACAGGCAAGTGATTCTGCTTTGTCCAAATATGGTCAACCGTGATTAATCCAGTAGGTACTTTCAGAATTATTTGAACCTGTGTTCAGCCACTAATGCTTAAATGAGGTTCATGACCTTTTTGTTGGCTGGAAGGAAGCAATGACAAACTGATTCTGTGAGAAGAACTAAGTTTGTTAAACTTGTGGTTGTAAATGGAATTAACTTACATACCACTTGTCTAGTCACTCTGATTAGACTTATTTTTTCTCACCAGCCAAATTCACTTATCCACACTCATATCCATACTCTAATATACAGATTGGTAGACGATTTAGGGGTAAGTTTCTTCACGGACTTTAACTTTCAACTACCAGACACTTATACTCTTCCCATTGAGCCAACTGCAATTTTGCTCCTCTAACAGAATATATATGTTAGGCAGCCCCTCCAGGATTTCATGATTATTTTCATGATTTTGCAGTTAAAGTCATTGACTGTGTGGGGCTACTTTACAATTATTCACAAGGAATTTTGCAATACTTACACTTATGTATGATTGTAAGTGTGACATTTTGTTACTTGCCATATCAATCACAGACTATAACTTGACATCAAGTACTTCCAAGGGAGAAGAGTAATAGAAGTAAAAAATACTGCCACCTGCAGGAAGGGGGATGACTTAAGCGTAATGTTTTTGACTGTTCTTGCAGAAAATGTGCAATAAACTCACAAATATCAACAGCGCAGAAAAGAATTGGGGAGATCTTTTGATTTTGCTTTAATTTCCTCACAAAACTGGAAGCACTGAAAAGGGATGGCGTGAACCCGTAGCACATTCACATTTCTGCAAAGGAACATAAAATATTGTTCAATGTCTGTTCCAAAAATAATTTTCATGCTTGATGTGTCTAAATAATTATTTACAATGAGGACAAACAATAAGGTATATACAGATTTCCTCTTTTTTTTTCAAAACAAAATAAATGGAAAATGTAAGTTACTTCATTCACAACGAGAAAATCTCTCTCAAAAAGTTTGGCTCAAGTCTGTCAAAAGTTAATGTCTAATTTAAAGTTGTATGAATTTTCAGATTATAACAGTACATTGCATAATGTTGGATACTACAGTGAATATGTGCAAGTAATTAGAAATGTAACAACTGCTCCTAGTTCCAAGGAAACAAATTTGTATATTCCTAGTTTTATGCAAAAGTGAAATGATGTGTTTTGTATAAATTGTATGTAGTCTGTGATCATTTTGGGAGCTTGAGACAGCCAGTCTAGTAATTTCCCCAGGAATTTAGTGTTGAAGCTTCCTTTGTTTAATGTATCTTCTTTTACCATTCAGATACAACCACCCACTATTAAGTGAAACTATATACTCTTGTGTCTGAAATGTAAAATAAATCACTTTACTTACGTACACTAATTGCCCGTTTCTACATCCTGTCCTTTGATCAAATGCTGATTAACTCAAAAGAATTGTGCAATCTTTCTTTTACTTAATGTTCACTTAGTTTTGAAAAGTAAGATTTGAGCCACGAGTGGCAACAAAAAAATACAGGACAACAAAAGAAGACCCTATTGATAAAAGCTTACATTTTTGAAATTAATAAGGTTTAATATGTATATAATAAAGATCTGTTGAGAAGAAGTAGCTGCATCTGTTTAAGTATCACATTAATCTGAAGACTTTTGTCCATTTCTATCTCATTCTGTTAGCTTTTGTTTTCAGCTGATTAAAGCTACAATAAATTGTCAAATCTACAAACATATCCTAGATTTTGTAGTCAACTCATGGAAGGTCAAGTGAAGTATTTCCTTAAGGAGAAACAATTGGAATCAGTGTGGAAGAGTGTGAAACTTATCAGTTCGAAGCAGCAGACCAGGACCGAAGGAGTATCACGTTTTCTGTCATCATTGTGACCGGTCAGCGCAGCTCTCATTCAGGGCAAAGTGAGGCCACTAATACCCCTGGGGGAAAGGTTTCTGTGTGCGGCCAATACAGATGGTTTTAGTAGGTTGCTTAAAGACTGATGGAGGCTGTCAACCTTGCTGGCCTTCGCAATCTCTGCCAGAATCCGATGCTGGGCAGAACTCTTACATCCAGTCTGTGTAAATGCGTGTATTATCAGGAATGGAGGGCATCCTAGTGACGAACTTTGACCCTCAGAAAGGGGATCCGGACAAAGGAAGTTGAACAGAGAGGTGAAAAGGGGAGATGGAGGGCAAGTGGATGCCAGGCGCCACATTATGCCTCTTGTCTATCAAACTAACACCCCTCAGCTGCCCCATTCATATGCAACTCAGTCCTTCACTGAAAGTGAGAACTGTCCAACAAGAACAAGCGGTCAAAAGTTTGTTTCCCTGCCTTATTATGTTGCAGTTTCAGAAAACCCAAGTTCAGATAATAATCCAATGGGCTTTATCATATAAACTTGGATGTGGGAATGGGAGATGTCTGATACCCATCCAAAAAGGGTTTGCTATTAAACAGTGTAGCATGACACTTTACATGCAATGTTAATGTTTAATGTTAAAACCTGTTTGTCAACCAGCCTTTAAAATATTTAAAAAAGTTGAAGTAGGGATGTCTAATTAAGATTGCCGGTATCCTTTTCCCTGATGAAACTTTACTTTTAATGCCTGTTATTGGTCAACAAACTTTAATTATGTTTGTCCCATTTCCAGAGGCCATATGGCTTCTATTTGCTTAGCCAATTTAAAATAAGTCTTCTAATTATCAAGTGCACAGTCTGCAAAACTGTACTTAAACTCTACATAATTATTCACAATGACCTTCAGAGAAAGAATAAGACTCCAAACACTGGGGATGAGTACCATCAATCCAGCTATCTGAAAGTTGGTGCCTGTTTCCAGCAATCACTGGGCAAGATCGGGGTAGACCGTAAAGACGTCACCAGTGCCAAGTGACAGACTCAGGATAACACAAAGACACACAGGACAATCCATACACACACACATTCAGACTTAAGGGCAATTTAGGTAGACCAATGAAACTACCAGTAAAGTTTTGGACTGTATGAGGAAGCTGGAGTAACTGGAAACATCATTAACACAACTACTTTTTCTGTCTTTCAACATTCCTTCTTTTTTAGCCACTTAGTTTCTTATTATCTTGGTTTCCTTTGATGTAAATTACTTTAGATTGCCCATATTGTCTTTGAAAAGTTGCCCATAAATATAAACTGAGTGTTAAAGGTCACAAATATCATTTTGTAAGAGGCAAGGCCTGCACCCAAAACCCTTAAGGGCTTCAGTAGCTGTTGCATTTCTTGTTGAGCAGTCCATTTTCACTTTCAACAAAACCCAAAAAGGATGTTACACACTGACAGCACGCAAGTGGCCACAGAACTTTATGTGGATAAAACAACACAACATATCTAGGAAAAATTCTTACTTTATATAATGTTCCAAACAAGAATAACTAATTGAAATACAAACCTCATACCTCCAGTCAATCTAACAAATCTGGGGTTTTCCTAATGACTTAATTGTGAAGTGAAAGAGAGACATTTGTGGTTTTCTATCTTTCTACTGGATGGAACCTGCATGATGTGCTATACGCAGATTAGTGTGTGAAGGTTGAAAGAGCTATGCAAACTCTAACTATAATACCAGTTTATAAATTTTAGGACGTTTGTGCCTTGAGACAACATGTCACAAATTGGCGTTATATAAATAAACAGAATACAAAAGACGTAATACTGATCAAATCCAATGGATAATTTTTCAGTTTGTTAACTTAGACACCAGATCAAAATCTTAAGACCGCAGAGGAAGTTACAAATCCCTTGTCAGTTGGGCGTTATGAACTACACAGTTGTACTGTTGAAAGATCCATTCATCACTACACAGACAAGGGCCCTCAGTCAAGATTGATGCATGCTGTGACATCTCCACATAAGCAGGTGTGATTTGATGTCCCTGAACACCCTGAAGCTCTGTTGGTTGAAAGAAAAAACTTCTCACACCATGATGGAGCCTCCTCAACTGCAGCACTAAGAAAACAGTGAGATCTGTTTGTCACACCAGTGATGCTTGAAGCCACGTGGAATGTGAAGACATTTTTTTGTTGTTGTTTTTCAGAGACTATAACTGTCCAGCACCTTTCAATGCCCCATTTGAAGTTCATTTGAAGTTCCCTTGCAAAATCCAACTTGATAATTTTGTGGCCTGGAAAAAGACATGACCTTTGAAGGAAATTCTTTATTCATTAAGCTTTTTTCTCAGATGCCAATTTATAATTAGTGGACTAGAGTCAGTAAGAGCCTTAATTTGGGTCCAGAATCTGCTTTTGATTTCACTGATACCCAGCTGGATCCTCCAGCTCAGTACAGGGGGATTTTTTTGTCTTCTGTATTGTGACTTTACAATCTCAGCCCCTCAGGATTCATACACAGTAAATTCTGGAGAGTTAAATCAACACTATGCCGAGTCTATTTGGTCCTTATCAGAATTGGTGTCAATTTAACTCTTTTCAGAGTTATTTCAACAAGAAACTGAGTAGTTTTAACACTTGAAAAAGTTATAACTACTCAAACTATTGTTGAAATAACTCTATAAGAGCCAATTCTGAAAGGGACCAAATAGACTCAGCATAGTGTTGATTTAACTCTGCAGAATTTACTGTGTACATTACAACTATTACTAAAGCACAATGTGAGTACCCTACTCACCTGTGTGTAACACTAAAATAAATATCAGTGATATTTACTGTAGTATTTACTGATGAACTAGCTGAATTACCTTTTAACTGCTAGCTAAGACGAACTTGTAGCCTCCAACAGGCTCTTGGCTTAAGACCTTTGGTCCCGCTTCTTAGACATGTCTTACAGACATTGTTTGTTATCTGGGTATAGATTTTTAGGACACATACTCCTTTATTTTTTCTGTACCAATGAAGTTTCTCTCTTCTTTTAGGACTGCACTGCACAATGCGTCATCGTTATTTCTAAAAAAAAAAATTTTTAATGCTTGACTTTCTTAAATGATTCTGTGAATAAATTCTCTTTGAAAGTAAAATATAAAGGGATTAGGCATTTTACAACATAAAAAGCTACAAGTTACTACTTGTACTCACTCTGCCAGTCTCCAGTACCTTATTATGAAGAGTTTGTACATACTTTACAAATCCGTGTAAACATTGATTGGAAGCGTCCGTGGATTTCAGGCCATGAAGCTCCTACATGGTGTAAACGCTCTTCCTGTTCACTAGGTGGTTATTAACTATATTGTAGCTTGAGATCGGAGGCAGCTTATCCACATCGCTCGACATATTTTCTTTGTCAGGTCGATCCTGACAGCAGCTATTTTGTTTATGCATCTTTCTCTCGCACATTGGTCAAGAATGTCCACATACTTTCTTTTTGTTGGTCTCAAAGCCATGGGTCCACTAAGTGTTGGACTTGCCTACTAAGATGGCACGGATCATTTCCGGTTCAGACGTGTGGGAACTACCTATTCTGACCTTTTCACCCTCCAAAAGAAATCCCATCTGTGCAGCTTCCATATGTGGTAGTAAAATCGGATACAAATCAGATTATTTAATGCATGTTTAGTCTGAACGGTCAGGTCACAGTTTATACAACTTTTACATCATAACTCTGCACCTAGTCAACTAGTTACTACAAACTTCTGACATAAAGATCCTGGATTTTTATGAACTCAAATAGAAGACAGGTTTCAAGTCTCCTTTAGTCTTAGTGTAAAAATGCTTTTTATGTATTTCACAAATCTCTTTATATTTTACTCCCAGAAAGAATTGCTTCAGTGATTCATTCTAAGAAGCCAAGAGTTTTCAATCTTTTTAAAATAATGACAAAAGTATACAGTGCGGTCCGAAAAGAAGAGAAAAACTGCTACAGAACAAAAGAAGAAGTTTGTGTCCTAAAGATCTACATACAGAAAACAAAGTTTATAAGGCATGTCTAAGAAGCAGCACCTGACGCCAGGTCTTTAGCCAAGAACCATAATACTGTTTTCCCTCTGTCAAACCATGTCGTCTTTGTTATTTTTAATAGATTCAACTAAAGAAATGAGAACAATTGGTTAACTAAGAGACTAAATATCCAATTTAAAATTGGTTCTTTGCCAAGTTGTCTGTTATTTCAAGACAACCTTGAGTTTAAAAGCCTTCTTATGCCAGAATCGGTCACAGATTGATGTGAAGTGGCTTATTCCTTTAAAAATTCACATAATACAGCATAAAAAAGCAAAGAGGCAGATCATTTTCAAGAAGACGTTCAGGAAACCTTAAGAACTGTTGGGCAAGAATCCCACAAGAAAGAACATGTCTCAATTTATTTTTACTAAAATTAAAACCCACAGATGACAACTAGGATGAATCTAAATTGTCTTTCCATAATAAATTAATGTAAATTAATGCAGAAAAAGTTAATTATAGAGGTTCAAGACAGACAATGTTAAGAAATAAAATCCATTCCCACAATACCTCAGTCATTAATTAAAACGCCTACAGAACCAGACTAATATTTAGGGGCAGCTCAAAGGTTGCCACACTAATCAATAAGTCCATGAGTTCAGTTAAACTCAAAAGAACTGAATAATATTTTCTCCGTCTACAAGACCTCTCTTCTTTTGACTCTTTCATTAGCTTGCAAGAGCACGTCAGTCATTATAACATCTTTTTCTGCGCTAAGATTCACCTTGTTTTGTCTGCATCGTTCGACTCCCATGACATTTCAGCGCTGACTGACACACGATGTCAGTTTGAAGAAAAGCTCCCAGCACAGCGCTTTGCAGTCTTACAACGCCGCTTCTCTATTAGAGTCGAGAAAAAGCATTTCTGACAGTAAATAAAGCTGAAAAAGCTTTTACGTCTGTTTGATGTCTGACACATGAAAACTGCTCAAAAATGAACACCATAGTCAAGAGAAATAGAGGAGAAAAATCCAGTTATTGCTGCTGTCTTATTAATATTTAAAACGCAGCTAGCTATGATTTCCTTCCTAGGCTCTGAAAAGACATCAGAATCAAAACAAGCGAAAGATTTGGAGGTATAGATTTCTGTGAAAAATAATTTATTCCCCACGTTACAAATATTTCAGCCAGAAATAACGTAAACTGTGCTGGTTCCTTTTGAAATCAGGTTATAACAAGAGATAATATTAGTAACCATAACTACCCAGATGATACTCAGCTCTACATAACGATGTCACCAGGTGACTCTGAACCCATCCAAGCACCGAACAGATGATTAGAACAGATAAATGTGTGGATGTGTCAAAACTTTCTCCAGCTGATCAGAAACAAAACTGAAGTTGTTATTTTTGGACCTAAAGAGGAACAATCTAGAGTCAATGCACAGCTTCAGTTATTGCAACTAAAACCTAGCGATCAGGCCCGAAACCTGGGAGTAGTGATGGACTCTGACCTGAACCTTCAGAGCCACATAAAGACAGTTACAAAGTCGGTCTTCTATCACCTGAAAAACTTCTCCAGGATTAGAGGACTAATGTCTCAGCCAGATCTAGACAAACTGAACCATGCATTTATCTTTAGTCACATTGATTATTGCAACAGAGTCTTCACAGGTCTGTCCAACAAATCAATCAAAGAGCTGCAGCTGATCCAGAACGCTGCTGCTGGTGTTCTCACCAAAAGTAGGAAGACTTTAAAATTGTTGTTAGTTTATAAATCACTGAATGGCTTAGCACCACAATACATTAAAGATCTGATGTTCCAGATCTGTCAGGTCTTCTGGTTCTGGAACCAAACATGGAGAAGCAGCACTCAATTATGCTCCACTAATCTGAATTAAATGTCCAGAAAACTGCAAAACAGCTGAAACACTGAGTTCATTTAAATCACAACTAAAAACCCACCTGTATAGAGTTGCTTTTGATTAGTAGTTAATGAAACATTGATCAACTTATTTGATGTATATTGATTTTGATGGAGGCATTTGACAACATGTAATGTTTATCACTTGTTTCATAATTGGTAACTTTATTAATGCTTTTACAATGCAAAACAATTTGAACAAAAGCTTCCTAAGACAATTAATTACATTAAAAAATACTCCATTGATCCTGAAAGGAAAAATAAATGTAGTTCTTACTCATACTACACAATTTTCTTCCAAAAAAAAAAAAAAACCTTTCCAGTGACAGTCGAACCTTAATACTGGAGTGGCCTACTCAAAGTACAGACTTGTGAAAACAGCTAACATCTGAGCTGGCATCACTTGCCACCATTTCAGAGCAATTTCGTTTTGGAATATGTTGCCATCTGAAATTACATTAATGGCTGTTAAAATCTATAAAAGAGAATGAATTAATATTTAATTAATGCAATGGCTGAATTTATATTAATTTGTTTTATTTATTTGTATTTTTAATTTAGTGTTTATATTGATGAAATAGTTTGTGAGTAATGTATTTTGTTATGTTTTTTTGTAATGTTTGTAACGGCTGATTTGTAATTTATTGAATTTTGTTTGTGTATTATGGAATACCATTATGTCGTTTTGTAATGTCAATAAAGGATTATTTAATTTGGAATGTTTGGTGTGGAAGAACAGTCTCCTTAAATCCTTAAGTAAACACATAAATAAATAGTTTCCTACTCTGCATTGTATAGGAATGAGGGACATAAGCAGTTTGTGTGAAAAGGACAATTAGAAACCCCGACAGAGGATTTGCTTTAAGTTTTAATCGCCACAGAGAAGCCGGACTCCGTCTCCTGCAGCGGGAGGAAAAAACCTAATCAGGTTTAATGTTGTTCTGGATTATGAATGCAAACCACAAGCCCAGGTGCGACCACCTGCACAGCAACGAAATGCACAGACAGCTGAGAGTCGCTGAAATTCTCAAAAGAAATAAATTCCCTATTAGCATTTAATAGCATTTCCCTGTAGCCTCCAAACCTCATTTAAATACACAAACTCTATCAGCAGATAATAAAGTTAACCAAGCGTAGCCCCTTAATTCTGCTCCACGTTATCCAAACAACAGCAAGTCGGCCTTTAAGACATCAAATCAATGCTAATGTTTCACACTACCTGCCTGGAAGAAATTTCATGCTTAATTTCCATTTGTAATCTAGAAGATAATGTGGAAACTTTACTTAATTTTTTTCCCTGTAATTACTGTTCACACATTATCTTGTGTTAGCACTGACTGGAAACCCAACCCGCAACACAAACACGGCTGTGCTACCAAGATAGAGAACATAATACCTTGTTGACTTCCAGGATTTCTCTCCTCTCCTCGCTGGTGAGGTGGCTCTGCCCGCCAGATCGGTCCTCATGTTTGGAGCCGTCGTCCTCCACAAAGGGTATCAGTTGCTGGAAAGGAGAGAGCAAACAAAAGTGTGGCTTTATTACTTACTGCGAGCAAAGCAACTGCACTCAGATAACTGACACAGATAAAGCTGCACCATTACACGGTACCTATGATGCCAAATTTTAGTACTTCCATTTTCTGCTTATGAAAACAACCCAAGCACTTAAAAAAAAACCATCCTGCCGGTGTTGTTGGCAATAAATTTATGTTTTTTGGTGTCTGGAAAATGAACCGTTTCAAAAACCTTCAGAATGTAGCGTCGCAAATCAGCAGGCACTGCCCGTTACTAAGCAACCCCAGCGGAGTCCGCCTGTCACCTAGCGACCAAAGAGTACCTCGAGCAAGTTTTGTCAGCTGGTTTTACCACTTTACACGTTACAATGGCTGCTGGAAAAGACAAGTGTTTTGTTGTTGACTTATCATCCAGAAACCACTTGCTGTAATCGTGACGGTTGTGTAGGAGGCTCTACTTCTGCTTTTCTAAGATGTAAAGTCATATAATTATGCATCTGCAGCCATTTTCACGTGTGAGTGTAAACTTTGATTTAGGGGGTGTGGACAGCAGCAGGTTATTTACATTTAAAGTTATTTGCATCTAAAACGGCTCATTCTGTAAGAAACTCAAAAAACAGCCTACATCTCATTATTTAAGAATTATTTTGCGCAAAATGTTTCTTATAACCCATAGATTTATGCTCACCTGTTCAAGAAAGCACTAAATGTCACATCCAAGAATTCGGCATTTTCTTATTATTCTTTCTCGAATAATTAAACAGACTGAGCATTTTATTCTCATGTGAAGTTCAGATTAACATGTGCTCTCATCTCACTCTCAGATACACTGCATGACCTATCAGCTGTCTTCTACTCTGGTTTCCATGAAGCAACAGAAAAAAGGGGGATTGAGTGTAAGCTCTCCAGCTCCGGCGGTCTGATTCGCCTCTCTGTGAGAGAAGGAGACAGCGAGTGAGAGATTAATTCATTTTTAAACGCTCTGTGTGCTTGACCTTGTCTGCTTGACACCACCAAGAGGCTGATGTGCAAGAGATTTCAGGCTATGGCAGCATTCTGGGGAGCCGCCTGGGCCGCCGCATGCTTTCTGACGTCATACTGCCCCCTGGTGGTCAACACAGCGATGGAAGGCGAGAAGCAAGTTTGTTGCACTTTTTTAAAAGCTAGATTGTGCAAACTAAAACTAAGCAACTAAATACCTAATTATATCTTTTTGTAAGGGGAAATCATACTGGTTTATGCACACCCTAGACGGCTCCAGTAGGGATTTTACCTACACTCATTATGCACATGAATATCATTTGGTGTTTTCTTTTGCTTCTTTTCTTGGATGGATTATACAAATGACGTCAATAAATTATAAAAACAGGCTGTACAAGTTTGGATTTGTGTGGATTTTCTGTAATTACACAGGCTACAATTTAATATTTGACAAAATAATCCTTAGCAATTTGCAGAAAAACACATTTTGTTTCTGGCATCATCCAGTTGAAAGTCTTAACATCCAAACTAGTGAATTTAAGGCAAATCTCCAGTATTAAGGCTGAACTGAGGCTGTCAACACTCCAGATGTTTCACGCTAGCTGGCGTTAGCTTCTCTGAAACCACTTCTAATGTGAGCTTTGGCTTATTTCTGTTGGAACATCCAGAGTTGTCAAAGTTAAAACATCTAGCTGAATGTGAAAAATTTGAATGCAGTCGTTTTTCATTATTCCATCCACTTTGTGCCACCATGTTTGACGATTGGTACAATTTGACGCTTCAAATATTATTGTAGTAATTGTGCCAAAACAGCTCAGTCTTTGTCCTCTACAGTTTTAAGCATGGGAACCAGAACTTACATTTAGTCTGATAGTCCAAATCAAGGGGAACTTTGTAAAAATCTGTTAATAATCCAGAGGGTTGTATTTGTTTTTATTTGGTGCCTCAGATACTTAATGGTTTAGAACCAAACGTTTACTTCAAGTGAACGATTTACTACCTTTTTCCATCAAAGACAATGATTCAAAATCTATCTGAGTTCAGATGTTACCTTTATACCATTTTAAAACTGACTGAAATCAAAGACTTGCTGTTCATATAATGTTTTAGGGAGAATTTCTAGGCAGAGGCAAGGTTTAGAGGGGAACGTTGATGTTACTTCTTTACTAAACCTTCCCCTTATGTCTTCTTCATACAGGCCTTTAGGATGAATTCACACCAGGCTTGTTTAGTCCAGTTTAATCAAACTCTGGTTTGTTTGTCTAGAAAGTTCAGTTCACTTGCGGGGTTGTGAATCAAGCTGATGCGGACAAAGAAAGCAAACTTTGGTCCGCCTAAAAACATACTGTAGGTCTTAGTTCAGTTGAAGTGAACTGTGGTGCAGTTTGAGTGAGTCTGTGCATAGAAGCTCCAAAAGTACAAAATGGATTATAGCACAGGGCATTCTGGGTAAATACAAATAAAACAAACGCATGACTAGCAGAAGAAATTACCCTTGGTATTTTACCAAAGACAAGAAAAGTCCTACCAACCACTAAAATCTGACTCTACTCCATTTCTGTTTACATTTTGAAAAGAAGGAAGTTGCGCTCATTTGTTCTTCAGAGGTTTTAGTGTTGTTTTCTTCACTGGTTCGTGGTGTAGCGCCACCACAGGCGAGAAAGGGAACAGGTTTCTCAAAGGGTTAGCTATGTTCGACAGAGTGCAGTGTGAATTTGAACCACAGCAGCTGAAAATGCAGCAAATACAGCAATTTTTCTCCCCAATCGAACGAAGTCTACCAGACTATCAGGTGTGAAAACACACCAAGTGTTATTCACAAATGAGAGGAAAATGGAAATAGATTGGTGCAGCATCTGAAAGAACTATTAAAATGGCTTAAATCACAACCTGTTTAAAATTATTTAAACGATGCTTAAAAAATAGATCTGTGCCAAAAGAAATCCCACAAGATCAAAAGACTTCAAATATCCAACCAGCAGCTTGTGGAAAGCAACAAAAACTGGTTAAGGTGTAATTTTAGGAGTATAGGCCCTATACACTGTTTGTGTTTAGAGAAACTCCAGTAAAATAAAACTTGTGTATGAATATATCTAAATTACTGACTGGATTGGTATGAAACAAGCTTAGTTTGTACAAGAAAAAGCAAAAATATTCCTGAAAGAACAAAGTTGCTGTTGGCAAAAACAAAGTTAAGCAAACATAATGGAGCCTTTCCAAAACATTCATAGCAGACAAGATGATAAACACAGATTAGGTTGGAGAACCGCCAAGAAAACACTTTTTCACTCCAACTATTTTGGATAACTTTACTATAAATAGCCCAAAGGTTTTGGTTAATTTCAGTTCAGCCTGAAGCTGTGCAGCTGCTTGAACCACACAATCACTGAAGCGATCAAACTAATAACCAGAGCAAGAGTGAAACAAGCAAAACAAGAAAACCTGGAGAGAGGGCAGAAAGAAAAGTTTGTATAATTCAAGCACTTTTCAAGGTAGGTTTTTCAAAAATGAACACAAACGAACTAAAACAAAGACTAATTGTATAATTTATTACTGTTATTACTAATTTCATTAGTAATAACATTACTAATATTATTGTAATATTATTCTATATTCTACAGTAGGGATAAGATAAACTAAAATAAAACAAAATTTTATGTTTCTCACACATACACCTGACTGGTCAGAGAAACGTTACAAAAAATCTTTCCAAAAAAATTTTCTTGCTGCGTTTTCTCGCATTTAGCAAACAGAAATAATTTTGGTTATTCTAATAAAAAAAACAAGATAAATTTGGTCTGATCTAACTTCAGATAGCAAAATAAAAAAGTATCTGTGTTTTTAAATTATCTGGTTTCAACTGTAAATACTGTTTTCCAAATTTATGCTTTTAGTCAAACAATAGATTGCTAATTAATACAAAACTGAGCTGTTTGATTATTAAGCGCTTTTAAGGACCAAACTTTGAAAACACCTCACTGAAATTAAAGCATTTTCGAGGATTTCCAAGAACCTTGAACAGGTTAAAGTGAAATATTTAAATCTAAACTAAAGAAGAAAAGTGAAACATTTCACCCATTTGGGTTTCAAAAGCACCAATAAAGGATCAATAAAGCAAAACTTTCAACCCTGAGAGTTTTCTGGAAAAACTCCCAATCTAAACTGATCTTAGAAGAAGAAAGAACAACATTGACATTGTGTTGGACATTAAACCAAAATATAAGCTGCATCCCAGAAGGAAAACAGTAATGTTGTTTCATCAGATCGTTTAAGAGCAAAACCGATCCACATATCGAATCCTGAGGGTAGAGGGTAGACTCTGGCAGAGGAGCAGGAAGGAAATAAAATGTGCTGAGTACAGCTGGAGAAAGATGGATGCAGAGTGCACTGTGCATGTGAGTCAGAGTGAATGTATGTGCGAGAATGTGCCTGTGTGAGTCATAACCCCGGCCTCCTCGACAGAAAGATGGATGTGGTTTCCAGCCTGACGGAGAGGAATGAGCTAATGAAGTTCTCCAGGTTGCCTCGGTGAGACAAGAGGAAAAGGGCAGAAGCCGAAAAAAAGCGGAAACAGGACAAAAAAGAAAACAAGTAATAAGAAAATAACAGGATAAGGAGAGAGGGAAATGAAACAGTTTGACTGTTCGCTGCAGGAAATGACAAGAGCTGCACTGAACTTGAGCAAGAGTGAAATAGAAGAAAAGGAGAATTTGGTGGCTTGCAGAAAAATGTATGCTCCCTAAACTTTTCCCACCCAACAGCCACAGACTTAAATGTGTTTTATTTAAATTTTATGTGACAGTCCAGCACAAAGCAATGAATAACTGTGAAGCAGAAGGGAAAAGGTTTCAGCAAAATTTGGAAAGTAAATCATGCACACCATTAATTTGACAGAGTCCACATGTATTCAGGCCTGACAATAACAACTTCTGCTGGACGATAAATTAGTTATTGCGATAAACAGTAATATTGTCACTTTGAGACCATTTTTAAGTAAAATTATGGTGATGGCATAAAAATGAACATATTCTTAAAGATAAATAAACTTTAAATTCTCACAAACATTTAATACTGTAACTGGAAGGCATTTTAAATATCCAAAATAAATAAACAAAACCACAGAAAAACCACGTAAAATAAATTATGAAGTCTCTGTAAACAAAATTATCTTTAAAAAAGAAAATGGCTTAATTGAGACCAAAACACCAGACTGAAGAGTTTTGTCATTCAGATTTGGTAGAAAAAGGAAAACAATAAATTATGCAAATAGAAATTGAGTTTGCTTTGATTAATTGATTTATTGTGACATTTAAATCCATAGATTCTGGTTTTCTAGAAAACTTCATGATTCAAACTGTATTATAAAGACCAAACAGTGTCGAGTTAAAAGTAGTTGAAGGACACAAAGATTATTAAAATATTTTAACATTACATTATTTGTTTTTAAAGTAAATCCTTCTGTAAATTTGTACCTTAATGAAACACTAACCAACATTTAGATGGAAAAATTTAATGCTTCAACTGTTAATTTTTGTTTATGACGTAAACACTTGTTGCTGAAATGTGCTAGACAAATAAAATTTGACTTGATTTTGACAAAATATTTTAACAAAAGAAACTTTGTTTCTTGTTCGTAGAAAAATGGTAAATAATTTTTTTAAAAGTGTTGTTTTCTCTATGTCAAATTATTAGAAACAACAGGATGTGATTCGCATTTCCTGAAAAATGTCGCTTTATTTAGCCCAGTTTAAGAAATTGGTGCGCTAAGTCTGCGTCTGGGTATCAATCTCTCCAGGTTGGACGTCTTATTTGCTATAAAATTGAAATGAACGCAATAAATGTGGCTGATAAAAGAAGAATGACTTCTGCTTTCAATTTGGGGAAGGTTTTTTTATTTTTAAAAGTGTTTTGCCTCAGTGAATCTGCATAAACTGCCTGGAATGCTGAACCAAATTTGTGGTCTAAAGCCATATAGAATTACTCAAAAATTAAGTTTTTTTTTCTTAAATCATTCAAATAAAGTATGGCATACATATGGAGTCAGCCCTGTTTAATTTCATCCCCTTAAATTGCACTGCTTTGCACATCTGCTGGCAGAAATGTTTGCCAATTCTGTATTTAAAAACGTTGAAGTTTGTAGTTGCAATGTGATGAAAAAGTTCAAAAGGTGTGACATGTCCAAGAAACTGTAAAAATAAAAACTGTCCTGCAGAAAGAGGAGAAAAAGAGCCAATATTGAACAGAAAAAGGAAAAAAGATCAACTGATCATGTAAAGATGGAGAAAGATGGGGGAAGAGCTGCAGCAACGCCAGCTGGAGAGGAGAGGAGCCTGATGTGTGCACTCAGTCCAGCTGTTCATTAAACAGGTCTGCTGCTAATTAGGCTGCGATGAGGTCACACCGCTCGAGTCATTGATTCCACTTCCTGTTTCAGTCGGCCAATAGCGAGCTGCTGTCAGGCTGGCACCTGAATTTTTCCCAGGATGATAAACGACGCAGCCGCTGGGCCAAAATCAACAACGCTCAGCCCCAGACAAACATGGTGAGCTAAGTTATTGGCTGGTCAGCGCCGTTCCGGGTCTCCAGGGGAAATGAATACACATTTAAATAAAGGTGGAGGTCAGGCGGCAACAGCAAGAGGAAAATGTCGCCCTCGTCATAGATTTCGATTTAGAGGTGGGAAAACAAACCCCTGTTCAGATATTATTCAACACAAGGTTGGCATTAAACACAAATTTGTTCCAATTTAAGACCCGTCTCCTCCCACATCCTCCATTTTCCCCAGTTGGAGTCTGGAGAGGAGGATTAGCTCTGAGGCAATCTTTAGAGATCGGGATGTGACTGCCGCAGCCGCAAATCCAATCAAAAAGCAGCGGAAAGCAGCGCTGCAGTGCTGCATGCAGCACTGCACATGTGAAGAGCAATCAGAGTCTTTAAGAGAAAGTCTGGGTGTTTGATTACACATGTACCAAAAGCAACAAACCTGCATATAAACCAGAGTTGAAACAATTAAATGTTATTAATCGATCGTTCAAATAATCGTCAACTAATTTAGTAACCGATTAATTGTTAATTGCCGCATATAAACTGTAAAAAAAAAAAATGCCGTTTGCAGAAACAAAAATGCTGTCAGATTGATAATTAAGTCAAAACTGTACAAAACACATAAAATTTGAACTTAAGATAAAAAAATTATCTTTTTTATCAATTATGTGGCATAATTTTAGCTTCACAAATTCTGTGAAAAGTTTTTTTTTTTTTGCTGCAGATCAATCCTTAGCTACAAATAATCAAGCAAGCACAGGAGGAATTATGTGTTATTGAATTTTATTTCTGTTTTATTTTAAAAAAACAAAACAAAAAAAACAAGGAATTATATTATTTATTTGCATCTTTTAATATATTTTTAAATGGTTAAATAAAAATTCTGTAAAATATGACAATTCCTTTAGTTCAAATAATCAATTAATCGTCAAAATAATTAGCGGAATAATCATTCTTTGCAGCCCTAATGGAGTTTTTATTTCTTTAAACAGAGCAGCAGTAGATGGCAACAAGTGGGGGAGGGGAAGCAGTGCAGTTCTGCTCTAAATGTTTTAAGAAAACTCTCTGGTGTCATGTTAAAATGGATAAACCACTGGAACAATAATGGACATTTTTTGGGTTTGAAAATGTAACTTTTTTCCTTATCCATCCCATATTTTATCAAGACGACTTTTTTTATTCTTTTTAAAATCTTGTAATTTTAAATTTTATTAATGATAACAGTTAAACTAATTAGAAACGGGTTTTTCCTACATTAGTGTTTATATATTCACTTTAAATTTGTCATGTTTACTACATTTTCAGATGTGATTGTTCCCAGGTTTTGTCATGTATTTTTAATATTGTATAAAATCAGCGTAAGTAATGATATATCTGCTTAAAGAGCCACGATTTCTTACATGATAATCGATAGAATAATCGATTATTATTAGCAGAAACAGTGTAGATGTTCAGTGTTGGACTGTACTTGTTCCTGAAGGTGACAGCAGAGCTGTAAAGACTCTGGAGATGAACGAAGAGCTCAGAAAGATTCAAGAGGGTCAGATCAGAACCCCGGGGGGAAAGACGGGTGATTTTCTGAACAGTTCTGTTGGGCCATCCATGTGGTGGCAGCAGCAGAGGAAGAAATTTTACTTCCTGATTTAGCAAATTGAAATTGGGTCCCTGTCACTTTAAAAACTCTAAATCTCCGCCTTCAGGAAGTCGTCACAACATGGCTTCTCTGTTAACCCTTTAACAACATTTTTACCAGCGTTTCACTGAGAAGTAGCTCCTATAATGAGCTCAGCAGATGTTTGCTAATTGCTGCTGGCTAGTCTGAAGGAGCTGAGTGAGGGAGGGCTGCTCTGAGGCAGAGGTATGGTAGTTTGGAAACTACAGAAGAGGAGGAGCTGCGCCTTGAAGGCGGGGCTAGGTCCACCCAGGTGTTTTTGAATGGTTGCCATGGAGATTAAAGGATTTCTCAAACATAGATGAAAGAATCAAAGCAACACTCCAGGTTTGTTTTTGATTAGGAAATAACATTATACCATGATGCAAAACTTTAAAAAAAAAAGTTGATTTTACATAACATTGCCCTTTAAGAGATGAAGCATGTGTTAGATAGAAATAAATAAATAAATCTAAAGCAGAAAAATTAAACTAATCTTGTGTTTTAGGGGAACAAATACATAACCTGAATTATAGAGGGTCAAATTTACACATTTTAAATGAAACTGTATTAAATGTAGTAACTCAATCTGTTGATACTGACAGAACCTCTGACCTCTGGGGGAATGGAGTCCAGCCCGGCACAGTTCTCGTTGCATTTGTCATAGACCAGTCGCAGCTTGCGAAAGAGAACGGAAAGCATCCGTAGATGCTCCTGAAGTTTCCCCAGCCGGTCCTGATGGGTGTTGGGGTGATACGTCACTCCATTGGGTAGCTAGCAGAGAGAAGAGACAGACCTGGATCATTTATCTGCACTAAAGGACAAAATAAGGCAAAACTGTTGGACACTTTGATTTATTTTAATCCCATAATACCTGAATTTATATCAAATTCCACCAAAAAAAAACTTGTTTTTGCTGTCAGATGTTAGAGTATAAATTTTAATGTTGCACCTAAAATTAGTGTAAATTTAGGTATGATGCTAATTAGATCCACTAGGCACATACGGAATGAAACAGATTTTTCAATCTCAGTTTGATTATCTTTATTGATGTTCTCAAACAAGACTTTGAAATTGAGGAAAAATATAAGTGTATTTCAAATGCAGCCAAATTTCTTTGCTGCAAAATCCAAGGACATGCAAGCCCCTTTTTTGTGAAATGAAATCAGTTTTACAATTTTAATTTTAACATATTTCTGTAAAAGTTTTGGTGTTCATACTTTAGTGTTTTAAATACAGCTAAATACTGGAAAAAATCCCTTCATTGCTTTTATCCCATCTGAAGTAAACATAAAAAAGTAAACATATCGCATTAATGTATTTGTGAAAATAATTATTTATTCATTATTTATATTATTCTTCTATAATCTGAAGTAATCTTTTGATTCACAGTTGCATAATAAAAATACATGAACAGAATTTAGTTTCTACAATTATACATACTGGTATTAAATTCCCAAGTTGCCTACTGTCACTAAAAAGCCTCAAACCCAAAATTACAAATACCTTCGACTTTTGGTTAAATGGTGTCTATTTTGATATACAACTAGAAGACATTAGTAAGCCTAAATATACATTTTAATTGCAGAATCTAGCTCAGGGTTAAGATTATTTAATGATTTTATCAGCAAAATTCAATGAAGTCGGCCTAATTCACATTTACTACCATGAACCATGTGTAGTTCACTTTGATCACTCGATTGGTATCACATCACTTCTAATATTAATCTAAGAATATATATCAACATTTGTACCATTCATACACCAGCCTGGTTGCATTATAAGCTGTTAATGCAACCAGCTTAAAATAAGATGCATGAAGCTAATTAGCTTAGCTAGCATCTGAGGGGTTAAGGATACAACATATTTTGAAATAAACACAACAGAAAACGTTGTAATTTAATTAAACAGCTCAGATTTTCTGAAGCGTAGTTAACTTGCTTATTTAATGCAGCTTCACAGAAAATGTTCTTTTTACAAGATTAAATCCCAATTCAGGATCATAAAAACAAAGTCTTCCCCCACTGCTGGATGGGTTTTTTTTCTTTGTTTTTTCAGGATTACTGGCATTAAACTACAATGGGTGTTAAAAGCAACAATGCATTCTTTCATTGAGAGGATCAACAAGCCTCTGAGGCACCAATGTCTGATTATAAACATCCTACATAACATGAACAAGCCTGCCTGCAGGGCGAACAAGGAGACAGAGAAATAGAGACGAGACGAGAATAAAGAGAGCGAAGGAGAGAGGATACAGGAAGAATTTTTATTAGTAAGACAGTCTGATCTAAAGAAACAAGTCACAACAATGTTGTTTGTGAATTCTGCTGAGCAAGAAGAATGCTTGTTTGGCTCTGATGCAAACATGCAGCAGAAAGAGCGTCTCAGAGGACGATGGAGGCGTTCAAGTTGACCTCGACTTTCAGAAAACTGAATGTGGACTCAGGGAAAACTGAGCAACAACCAAATAACTAAAAAGAATCAAGTGAAGATTAAATTTAGACTTCAGCGTGACCTCAGAGAAAAGGACGACGACTATTCTTGTAATCAGAGATGGATAGTAACTAGTTACATTTACATGAGTAACTTTTTTGGGAAAAAATATGCTAATTAACTGCAATGAAGAAAGAGCAAAAATGTATCACATAAACCTAAAGTTTATGTTAAAGTGAGACTCCTTGGTTGTACACAAGCTTTGTTGTTCTGATATTTTTTATCTACTGGAGATCAATAAGATACAATAAACACTACATATATATTATCACTGAAAGTATATTAACCTGCTCCAATATACACATTACCTATTTAAGTATTAATTTTATGTAAAATTTATATAGCCAGAATGCTACTTTGTATTTGTTAGTAGTAATTTTAGTTTTTAAAATGCCACATTTTTCACATAACTTTATATTATGTGTTTAATGACACCATTTTAAAATAGTAAATCTGATTTTTTGATGAGTTACTCTGTACGTATGTATGTCATCTTTGTTTCAAATACTTATTTTGAAAAGCTACTTTTTACTTTTACTTGAGTAAAAAAGTTCAAGTAATGATACTCTTACTAAAGTAAAATTTTTAGCTACTCTACCCATTTCCACTTGTAAACAAAATAAGCTGTTAGCTAAAAACGTCGAGCAAGAAATTAATTCTGTAAAGATATCATTTATTCTTCAGAGCCCCTCTAATTGTTTTGATATTATAATTCAAACTGTTTTCAGCCACATCTTCATGGGCGAAGAAGTGGAGGTGATTGAGGAGAATAAATATGTCGATGTTCACCTGGAAAACAGACTGAATTGAAGGGACAGAGTAGGCAATAGTGAAAGTTTCTTCGATCCTTCAGTATTTACAACCAGATGTTACACAGATTCAACAACCTGATCTGTTCTGGGACTACTTTGGAAGATCTGGAGTTGGTGAAAAGAGATTCTTCATAAAACTGAAGAACATTAGATTTTTTTTTAAGCATATGCTTCATGAGTCGGCGTTAGAACCATGTCTTCAGTCAGAGGCTTCTCTAGATCTGTTGTAACAGAGACCGCTACAGGAGATTCTTTCTGATCACAGCCATCAGGATCAGAACCTTGTGAAGTACAAATTACACAATATTATT
The DNA here is from genome assembly GCA_903066825.1 of Alfaro cultratus. Taxonomy (NCBI): domain Eukaryota; kingdom Metazoa; phylum Chordata; class Actinopteri; order Cyprinodontiformes; family Poeciliidae; genus Alfaro; species Alfaro cultratus. The sequence goes on from CAEFZX010014946.1 coordinate 101,224, forward strand.
ATTGTGTCAAATGAATTGGCTTTTTGGATGCCTAAACGTATACAAAAACTCATAAAGCCTGGCGGATGCGTCAGGCTTGTGTGACAATTACGTATTATAAGTCCAGGAAAAGTGATGGTTGGATGGATAGATGGACTGAACTTTCAATTTTTTTCTCTAACTTTTTCATTTAACTCCATTGTCTCCATAATGATAATGTGGAAGATACTTAAAATATTTTAAACTAGGGATCTTCTAATGTACCAAAGGTGACTAAATTATTACAAGTTCTGCTTTATTCCTGTACTTTGAAAAAATAAAAAGTACATTCATTTTGGGGTCACACTAAGCCAAGTTGTCATCATCATTTGTCAGAGTAATATGTGCATTTGTTTAGGTAGAACCACTGGACAAATATTAAAGAACATCTAATCCATAAAGTTTTTACACATGTTGCACAATTTCATGTCATAGTGAGGTACATGGACTGTGAAACAGCAGCTAAAGTTCAAAATAACATCTCTACTAACTTATAGAAGCTCTGAATCCTTGAAAGCAAATTAGAAAAGAAAACAAAAGTGACTCATGAGCAGGTAGAAACAGACCTGCATGTTCCTGAGTAGCTGAAAGATCTCCATCGTCCTGAGGACGATGTCTTGGACCGTCTCCTGGCCGATGCGACACAGTGAGGAAGTGTTGACATCTCTGGCAGCCTGGGTCTGCTGCTGCTGCTGGGGCGGAGGAGGCTGACCAACGAAAGGAGGCACTAGAGGAGGGGTCGTCATGGTGACGGCAGGTCAGGATGCTGAAGGAGGAGAAGGAGCAGCAAGTGTGGGTCCGGGTGGAGTCTCCTTTAAGGCTGACCTACATCAGCACACCTTTACATTCCTTCAATAAAAGGAAAACTCAACCATATTACTGGTTTAATTGGAAACAGAGAACATTTTACATCACTATGATTAAAATACAAGCAACTCCACAAGTTTAACATCTGTGACACACACTGATCGTTACAATACAAGTCAGACATTACATTTTAAACAAGTTTTACGTTAGTTAATAGCTTTAAAATGTTATTGTGGACTTTCAACAGCCCCTTGTCATAAGTAAAGGAAAGAAATTGTTGCCTAAGCTAACTCAAACCATACAACTTCATCTTCGTTTGCTTTAGCGTGCTTAAACTGACCCGACGCGACCACAAACGCAGCATTTTACTGAATATTGATTTTTAACAGCTAGTTAAACGACGGGTGATGTTACCTTTGAGGTGGTAATTTTTCTCTTTCGTTGACATTTTAAGCCCTGCAACAACAAACAAGCTTCTCTTGGGCACAGCTGGTGCTAATTGTATCTTGGTATCGCGAGAATACGTCGTTCCGGAAATCACGCAGTAAATTCCAGAATAGGTGCGCCGCTGTCTTCCTTCTTCTTCTGGTTCTCTTTCTTCGTTTTCTTTCTGGTTATTTTTTTCTAGATTTAGTTATCATATAAAGTATTATTCTCTAATATTTATGATAGATTCCACATTTTTTCCATGTATGGGAGAAATGTCTTGTTGAAAAAGCATTGCGCACTGCACATTTGCTTCGGTTAATCTTGACGTATTTATTAAACAGAGAAACGGCGCCCCCAGCTGGTGTGTCATTTATATAACATTTAATCGCCACACATGCTAGACAGCTTGGCACCAAATTGTTTTCCATATCTGAGACGCCGCCATATTGGGAGGGTCAACTTGTCGTTTTTCAGTATTCAGTAGAGGAACTGAAACTTTTCTACAATAGTGACTGCATATTGAAAATATTCTTTGTACAGCCAAAAAATGAATTGTATTATATTTAATTGTATGAAACAGAGCCTTGAGGAACTCCACCTGTGATTCATAATTGCCAAAATGACACAAAGTAATTGAGGTCTGCTGACTAAGATCTGGACTAATTTAGCACAATACAGCAAAATGCTACAAATTTATTCAGTCTATGAATATCTGCTATGACCAGCTCTATGTTAAATGTGCTTCTGTCTTTATTTGTACAGATTTGAAATTACTTTCAGAAATTTTGTTCTCTCTAATTGTAAAAGATTTTATTTAAAAAGAGACTTGAAAAGTATCCTATTGCAGAATTCCTATTATTAATTTAAAGTTCACCCTTTAAAATTCTGTCATCTGACAAGTTTGTCATCAAAACCTCACCTTTTTTTTTTTTTAAGAAATCGGCTTTTACTCTGCTTAGAAAATGTGTAAAAATACAATCTTGCTTGTGTTGCCACAACTTCTTAATTTAAAAAAACAATTGAAGGTGAACTTTAAGGAAAATGTATGTTTTCCTTCCCTTCCTGAGTGATTTATCACTGCAAAGCAAAAAGAAAGTGTTGATCAACTCCCTGCAGGCTGATTGGAAGATAGGTAGATTTTTAACATGTTGCTGGGGTCAAACCTTAATGAGGGAAAAAATGAGCATCAAAGATCTTCATCTATCACTGTGGCAAAAATCTTATCATTTTCACATCTCATCACCTCTGCTCACCTCAGACAGCATACTGTACATGAAAGAAAACAGCTGCTTTTACCTGCAGCTTCAAACAGATAAAACGGGAAAGAGCTTCACTGAACAGCGTCAGTGATGCTGCAGTCTGAACAAACACCTGCAATATATCCAGATAGAATAATAAAAACAGGAAAAATAACCTGGAAATTAGCTTCACCGGTCATCACTTTCAAGAAAATGGAGTAGTAATTATTAGCTTAAGGGGTATCAGCACTAAAAGGGATTATCTTTGCACTCTCTAGTGCATTGCTCATACTTTAATTAAATATGTGGCTCCTCCAGGGAAATACACTGAATGAAGGGAGAGCAGTGAGTTACTATGAGGGAAGCTGCATCTAAAGTCCACTCAGCTCTTCAAAGCAAATTCACTTGAAAGAGCTGGAATTAGAGCTAAATATTCAGTTAATGGGCAGTAAAATTATGCAAAAGGGCATTTACTGTACTTAAACTTCAATTTTATGCTACAATAATTTTAGTTTTCCTCATAATTAGATGGCATGATGAACAATAAATTTGAATTTCAGTGTTGACTGAGTGGATCAAATCAAACATTTAAATAATCTTTGCATTTTATTAAGTTTTACAAATGTAAAATACATATTTTCTCTTTAAACCACATGTATCAAACTCGAGGCCCGTGGGCCAAATCTGGCCTGCCGTAGCTTTTTATGTGGCCCCGTAGAGTCTAGATTAAATACTAAATGTGCTTAAATATTACTTCATGAATCAAATCAATTGAGTTTTTATTTGTTTACTGCCAAATTATATCAGTCACTCCAGTTTCTTGCGAATTATTGTGGAAATTCATGCAAAAAACAAATCCCACAATTTTTTTGCACCAATAATTGGGAGCTTATTGCAAATTTTTCTCAAAAATTGTCAGACTTTCTTACTTGTATTAAACAGCTGCTTCAGTTTTAATTTATGTCATATTATAGTGCATAATCTATACAGCGAGTAATAAAAAGTTGCATCTATCAACATAAATATCCAAATATTTCCAAATTAGTACCATAAACACTGAATTTAATTGCAAAAAAAATCACGAAAAGTATCACGAAATCCTGACGGGACTGAATAGATGTTCAATATTATTTAATTTTAAGAATTTATTGATACTTTAACAGTGTGTGAACAAGTTTTATCATTAAATTCTGGCACAACTGGCCCTTTAAGAGCATTCAAGATCTTGATTTGGCCCAAAACTAAAATGAGTTTGACACCACTGTTTTACACAAACTGCTGTCATGTTAGCAAATGCAGCATCTTCCAAAAGTATTATGTTTATTTGTATTCAGCACCTTGACTCAAAACATTTTTAAGACTTAGAAAGCTTTAAAAGACACTCAAATTAAAATTCAGAAAGAAGAAAAGAACAAATTAAAGTTTAATGTAATTTTTCTTTTGCAATAAGAAACTATTGTTTCCTTTACAGCTTGTGCTATCCTCACTGTCATTAAATACCCACAATTATAGGAATTAGTGCAAAGTGCACGTAAAATACAGTAACATAAGTTTATCTGAGGCGCTGCAGTCAAAGAAAACCTTTCCCGGCCGTCCTAGTTGCTATGGAAACGGGTCTCGTCGGGTTGCTAGTTTTTCGGGTTTTCACACAGCATACATCCAGGCTTCAGGTCAGCCTGCCGCTCCATTTGAATGGTAATGGAGTGGAAGTTGTAGGAGGAGAAACAGGCCTGGGTCATTTCCCTCAGGACGGTCTGGGCATCGACCGAATCATCTGGAGAAACAGAAAACACCACTTAGAATTTACTTATTCTACGTGCAACTGAAATGCTGTTGACATCTAAAGGGACCAATAAGGCCAAGAGTTTATTACAATAAACACATTTTTTAATTTTATATAAAGGCATATTTTAGTTCGAAAAAGCAAAAATGTGACTAGGTGGCCTTTTTATTACGTAGGACTGGATGATATGGCTAAAAAAAAAGCTTGGATTCACAATATAATTGTTTATCAGTAAATATTGATAATTATTGGGTTTTGTTGTTGTTTTAAACAAACTGATGGCCTGACTTTTCTGTTTTATCCACAGTTTTCACGTCACGCCGCTGTTTTTTATTTTTAAGCAGTTATGAGGCAAAGTGGTGGAATCTAAAACTTCTACTGTGGCAGTTACACAGCAGGTTGCTGCTAGGCAACCAGAGAACGAGCGAGTTGCTAGGTAACCAAAGAGTGAGTGAGTCAGTTGATTCCACCAAATGACTCCCTCGCTTAAGTTGAGTTGTTAAAGCCTTTCCTCTGCTTACATCTCCCAGAATGCAGTGCAGTTCAGCGAAATTATTGACCCAAACAACTCTAACAACTAAGTGAAATACAAAACAAGCTGGGTAATAAATGACAGACTTTTCTCACCTATTGCTATGTGTGCAGAGAGAACTGTCTGATTCATGGTGAGTGCCCAGATGTGAAGGTTGTGAACTGCTTTGACTCCGTTTACAGCTAACAAACTGTCTCGCACCTCACTGTACCTCACCCCCGATGGCGTACCTGCAACACAGATGGAAAAAACAACAAAACTGAGAGAAAATTATCTAAATTTATGATAATATATACTAAACGTATAGCAATGGCCTTACCCTCCATTAGAACAAGAAGGATGTCCCTCATGATGGTGAAGGTGGTGCATAGGACCAGAATGGAGAACAAGAAGGTGCAGATCGGATCTGCGATTTTATATTCTGGCTGGAAGAAAAAAAAAACATCAAAATACATAACATAATAAATAGCTATGTAATGAAATGCTATGTTTTATTTTTTGAAATGAATAAATGAGATCTCTCTTTTAAGCAGAAAAGCAAATTATCGTGCTGCAAAGAAAACAAATCTTTTGTTTTGGATTGGAGGCCATTCCAAAAGCAGGAAGTGGATCATGGCCTTTTTAGGGCATGCTAAAACTTCTACTGCGGCAGTTGCTCAGCCCAGGTTGTTGCTGGGCTACCAAAGAACGTGTGAGTTGCTAGGTAACTCGCACACTAGAATCTAAAACTAGCGGAAGATATGACTCATGGACTTTTACCAAACGCAAAAGAGAAATCCAACAGCCGCTAAAACCTGACACTACTCCATTTTTGTGTCTTCTTCGGTAGTTTTTGTGTTGTTTCACCACAGGCGAACAGCGCAGTGTGAAAGTGAATCATCAGCCGAAAACGTTAAAAAAATGTTCCAATTTTGGTTCCCAATCGAACTGAGTCTGCCGGACTATCAGGTGTGAAAACGCCCTAAAACACCTACCTGCACAAGATTAACTTTGAGTTTAAATAAGAACTTTATGAAAACTATTGAGATCACTTAAGTAATTTTCAAAGATATAGTAGTTTCACAATGAAGCAGGAGATAAACGTCTCTTTTTAAGTAATAAAGTAAGACTTGAGATGAGGGAAAACGTACATATTTCTATATTTCAGACATTTTAAATATCCATTTGCAGTTTCTCCCACTATGTAACAGCCATCTAAAGAAAAACGCTTTAAAGCCGAGTTTGTGTATGAGCCCAAATGCAAAATAAGATACCTTGAAGAAGATGATGATGGCACTGACGAGCACGCTAACACTTTGGAGAAGGTCTCCCATCACATGCACAAAAGCTGCTCGCACACTTGCATTCGCCTGCTGAGCCCTCTTTCCTAACAGGTATACAAATAACGAACATCCACATCATATTACGCCATTTAGTGTCTCAATGATGTTGCTGCTCTTCGATCATACCGTTGCTTGCATGATTTTCTTCCAAGTCTATGCACTCATTTGAGTAGATGTTGTTTGGGGTGTGAGTCTTTTCTTTTCCCCTCGGACTGTGACTGTGTCCGTGTGAGGCGAGTCCACCATGACTGTGGCCGTGACCCGACTGGTGAAGGGTTAAAGCCATTCTGTTGGAAAATAAGGACCAATTTCAATCAGCGCTTTAAGAAACGCTGTTCTTCAACCTGTTAAAGAACAATTATTGAATACTTTAGCATAAATAATAATATTTCTCCATTTCACTCACATAATGTTGGCCACCACTGCACAGCCTGAGGTAATGAGCATCACATGGCCCTCGATCTCGTAGTCATCATGGACGATGCGCGCCACAGCAAGATAAACCAGCACTCCTGTGACGATCCAGATGGTGAAAACTGACAGCAGAGCACCCAGGATTTCTGCATGGACAACGAAACAATATCGCAAAGAAATCAGGAGAGAATTCACCAGAAAACATAATCAAACATCAACTGAATGGTTAAGGGGCAAAACGTTGACCTTATTTTACCAGGTTGTTGCTTCTATCCTATCTAAACTACAATTTCTTATGAAAGCGCATCAATTCTCTTTTTACTAATGAAACATTAATTTGGCTGGTAGTGATTGAAGATTCATCCTAAAACTGGATCTAGAGATGCTGCTACTAAAATAAAATCAGTGCAAGATGAAAAAGATGCTAACTTGTTATTATCAGCTAGTTTATAACCATGAAGTTAATTAACTACATGCAGCCAACAAGCTAACTTTCCATCCACCCTCTTAAGACATTTAGGGCCATTTAAAAAAACATTTATACACCTGGAATAAAAGCAAACTCCATATAGAAAGAGCTTGAGGGATTCACAACCAGGACCTTATTAATGCAGCGCAAAAGTACCAAGAACTGCAGCATTATAGAAGCTAGCATGTAGCAAATTAATAATCTATCTTGATTCTTAGTTAACAAGCATCTGACTAGAAAAAAAAACAACAAAAAATGAAGAAAAAAACAACAACAAAGATTTGTGGGATCGTTCTAATAGCAGTATCTGGTCATCTCACAGTCCTGTGTGTCCCCAAGAAACCTGCACAAAAGGTTAGCTAGCTGTAGAAATTACTAGCTAGAAAAGTAGCTGCTGGCTAGCCAATAAATACTATAGTAGTCACGCAACCAGCTAGGTCTATTGTTAGCATGTAGATAATTAAATAAATGCTAGTCACAAAATTGTGTTTTAATATGTACAAAGAGTGTGTGTTGTATTGTTGTATTAATAATTCCAAACTAAATGTTGTTGGAAAGGAAACATTTGCCGACAGATGCTGTTGGACCCGGCCTATGACTCGGTACCTGCACGATGCCAGCCGTAGCTGAGCCTTTGTGTGGCAGGTTTAGAGGAAAGCCAGAGGGAAAACAAGCTAATGATAAAGCTGGCAAGGTCAGTCAGAAGGTGAGCCGCATCCGTCATCACCGCCAGGCTTCCTGCCAAGTATCCTCCTGCAAAAAGGAACAATTTAAACAATTACCAAAGGTCTGTCTCCAGTAGTGTCAATATTTTGCAACTCTAATGCTTTCAGTTGCATTTGACCTCTTTTACATGTGGTAACTGGGTATTTTGAACATTGCAGGAAAAGCAAAGAGAAAAGACAGAAGGTGGAAATGTAATGAAAAGTTGAATAAAGAAAATGAGGACAGAACAGAGTTAAAAAGAATAAAAGGACAAAAGCTAATGGTCAAAATTAACTGGTATTGTCAAAGAACGCTGAGAAAGATTTAGAATGAAACTAATAAAGCAAAAAAAGGGATTTAAAACAATTACTTACCAGCAATCTCGCCTATCATGAAGAGCAGACATACGATGGAAACGACGTACAACCTCCTCCTGGCAACTTTTTTCTCCGTCTCTCGGTCCTGCTGAGCGAAGCTGTTATCGTGGCAATGCTTGAAAGTCCCATCCTTCTGCAGTTCTTCATGGTTTGGCACACTGTGTATAGCAATAAAATAAAAATCAGAATACTACGCAATATTACAGAAAGTTAGAAGTTTGAGATGGGGACGATTTCATTAAAACGCTGGAAAAACTACAACCCCAAATGTCGAGAGAGTCCAACTGGTGATGGAAATGATCTTCTGAACACACCGGGCTATAAGATAGTGAACCTGCACCAACCTCTGCCATACTGACGAGGGAAAACAAGGTTGGCTCCTCATGCAAAATATATTTTTACACACGTCAATGACTAGTTTAGTAAGTTGAAAATATTTATAATCAGCATTTCAGGACATGTTTAAAGGAGACCTAATATGCTTCCTTAAACAGGTTAGGATGTTTCTATGAGATACACAAAACGTTCTTTACATTTTGTTTTACAAACAAATTATTCTTATACAATTAGATTTCAGTTTGCTCAGTTCTGCCTTTTCTGAGCTACTTACAGAATGAGTTGTTTTAGGGGCTCCTGTCACTTTAAATCCAAATAATCTGCTACTGGCCACGCCCCCAACTCAACGTTTACTCACACACGAAAATGGCTGCAAACAGATGTACTGTGATACAATCAAATATCTTTGGAAAGCATTAGCAGAGCCTCCTGCACAACCAACAACACTGCAGCAAGTGGTCTATACTTTTACCTTTTTGTAAACTTTTTATACTTTTATTTTTCTCTTGCTTTTCTTTTGTTATTTTGTTTGTACTTCCTCTAACTCATGTAAAGCACTTTGAGTTGCCTTGCTGCTGAAAATGTGCTCCATTAATAAAATTACCTTACCTGAAGGTGTTTAAGCCAAATATGTGTCAGAGGGTGTGCAATATTACCAAATCTGGTTGTTGCAATTTTATTTTTGAGAGATTGTAAAGAGTTATTGTATTCAGTATCCATATTTAGGCTTATTAGATTGACTTAATTACAGTTTTATGAGTTTGAGACAATTAAAAGGACCAATTATGTAAAAATGTAACTAACTCAACATCACAGCCCTTAAATCCGAATGATGATAATTCCCCCTAATCAAAAATGATCAAACAAATCGGTTGATCAACAAGATAATTAAATGCAGGTTTGCGCACAGATCCCACATCAGTCCTGCGAGGAAAACTCTAAATCACAGAAGAACACGAAAAAACTAATAAAAACAAGTCAGAAAAACAATTTATTTCTTTTTTAGAAATCATGGATATTCAATAAAAGTTTGCCTCACCTTCCCGGGAGGGAGTACGCTTTGCTCTGCTCTGCCAAAATGTGACGTCTCTCTGGATCCTTGCTCTTGAACATCACTGGAGTTGAAATATCAAACACAATTTTCCAGTGGAAAAAGAAAACCTTTCACAGATCCAAATCCGCTTTCCTCTGGCTGAAGCTTGGCTGGTTCTCCACACGCCGATTGCGAAGATTTGCACCCATCCTACATCACAATTAGTGCAAATAACCAACACAGCCGTGTGCAAATTGCCACCCGTCTGAAGAGGGAGGTGGTCCGGGTGGGAAGAGGTGACGGTTCGACGTTGGGAGGATGCAGAAGTTGAAAGCTCATTGCAACAAAAACTACCAGGGGAAACACTTGTGCAACTAAGTTGACTCTTTCTTAAAGTGGAGAAACTGGTGATTGCAGCACTGACCCAAACTCCGGCCGCTTCACGCAGATTCACGCAGCGCCCCGCAGCAGCAGCCGGCACTGCGGGGTTACGCAACCCGCTGGAAGTGCCGTGTGCCGCGGATTCCTCGTGCGGAATCACATGGTTCAGCCGTGGATCCCCAAACATATTTATCTCAGATTAACTCTGTGGCTGGAAGTCATGGCTATTGTTCTGTAAAAACAGCTTTCCTGGTACGAAGTGTTTGGATTTTAGTTGAGGTTTTTATTTGTGGGCATCATTAGTCATCAGATTATAAATAATAAACAAAAAAGTAAAATATAAACATGACATGTAATTCCTTTCCTTTCGTTGCAATCAGAACAAGATGAACAGAAATTTAAATTAGTTAAATTAAATCTGATTTTCAAACAAACATTTAGGCTTTGATCAGCTGGAACTGAGACAGTGATTGATTGACTGATTGATTTATTGATTTATGGTGACCCGGATGTTGAAACACACTCACCCAAAACTAAGCAATTACTAATCCTCCAAACCATCAGGGGCCTAAAATAAAGCTTTAATTTCACCACAAATCATAAATCTATTTACTTATTTATCTATTCTGACAATAGAACAGAATATAATAGAAATAGAAACAACTATTTCAACAAGGTTCCCTCAGATTTACACACTGAAAATAACATTTGATATGACGTTTCACCATAAATATTAAAATATTCTAAATTGTTTAAAAATAAAGTTTGGTCAAAGTGCAAACAATAATCTTTATTGTTAAGACTGATAACAGCTGATGCTGTAATTTAATATTTTCTTACTGTTTGGCCTCTCATCTGAACCTCATTTGTTCCCGTAATTAACACAAGAGGGCGACACTGAGTCATGTGCTACAGGAAATCTTTAAGATTTCATGTTTTCAAAATAAATGTTATTTATTGTCCCCTCAGTGAGGAAATGTCTATTCAGCATAAACAAACTGAAATATGAAAACATCGAAAATAAGTATAAAAGACAGGGGAAATTTGAAACATAAGGATAATAAAATTGTTCAGTTAATAACATGATCAGACTAAAACAAATTTGCAGCTGAGTAGAATGATTTTAGAAATGCTTGCTACAAATTTCTAAGTTTTTTTTTCTTGCAAATTTTCAACATTTGGAGCTGAGAAATAATTTTTTTTTCCTGGAAAATTTTTGAGTTTTTGTCCCACAATTTTTTAACCTTAGTGGCTTAGAAATTTTCAGGATTTTTCCAGAAAATTTGTTTTTTTGTTTGTTTTTTTCTTGCAAGTTTTCAACTTTCAGAGCTCAGAAATGTCAACATTTTTCAAAAATAATCTGAAGATAGTTTTGGAGTTTTTACTTGCAAATTTTCAGTTTGTAGAGCTCAGAAATTTTCATTTTTGTTTAGAAAATTTCTGAAACTAAACTCAAAAAAATTTAGTTTTCTTTTTCTCTTGGAGTTCAGAGATTTCCATTTGTTTCTAGAAACTTTCTGAAAATAATCTCAAAAGTTTTCTTTCTCATAAGGTTTTGACTTTGGAAGCTGAGAAATTTACATGTTTAATTCTAGAAAACTTCTCACATTAATCTAAAAATTTCAGAGTTTTTGTTTCACAATCTTTCAACTTTTGGGGCATAGAAATTTCCAGGATGTTTCCAGAAAAATTTGAGTTTTTTTTCTTTCAGATCTCAGAAATGTCCAAACTTTCTCAAAATCTTTTCAAAATAATCTCAAAATATCAGTTTGGTTTTTTCTTGCAAATGTTCAGTTTGTAGAGATTTGAAAATTTCCGTCTTTGTTTAGAAAATTTCTGCGACTAATCTCAAAGTTTTTGAGGTTTTTTTCTCATAAAATCTTGTCTTTTGGAGCTCAGAGATTTTTATTTGTTTCTAGAAACTTTCTGAAAATGATCTCAAAAGTTTTTTTTTTCTCATAAGGTTTCGACTTTTGAATTTGAGAAATTTACAGGTTTTATTCCAGAAAATTTCTCACATTAACCTAAAACTTTCTGAGTTGTTTTGAAGGCGATATAGTCATATGTTGGCATATATAACGACCCTAATACGTCATCGTACGTCACAAATCCAAAAACATTAACACCATGACACATTCACACAATTAGTCTGTTTTTTTGTTGTTTTGTTTTTTACTCCATTTGAAAGTTGGTTCAGTTTCTCTTTTCTGGAACCAGTGGAAGTCCAAAAATAGCTTCTGGCGATTATTTCGGTTCGTCCTCTCCGGTTCGGTTGCCAAAGCGTCCGGACCGCCGCCGGGTTGCCATGGGAACAGTTAGTCACACATGGCTGCTCTTCACATTTACCTCACAAAAGCAAGAAAGCTTCATGAAGGAGCCCGAAGATGCGCAGGCCCCGTTGTCACAGCAACCGCCAACGTCCTCCGCTCATCGTCACAGACCGAGCGGATCCGATAAAAACCGGACAATGCAGCCGACGTCAGTCACATTTCCCTGTTAGGTGACGACATTTAGCTTTTTCTTTATGGCTAAAAAGCGTTGCAGGGGTCAGGTTTGGAAGAGAGAAAGAGAGAGAGAGAGAGAGAGAGAGAGAGAGAGAGAGAGAGAGAGAGAGAGAGAGAGAGAGAGAGAGAGAAGTGAGTTCCTCTTAAGTACCGTCCGGTGGAGACGGTGAGGTTTTCACCGGACTGGAAGTGGTGATGGAAGTGGTCCTGACCAGACTGCGGGATTTCTCCTGTAAGACTCCAACCTTCCTGCACACGGCCGGAAGAGACGGAAGCCGGTGGGACATTGGGAGCGCACTGGCCTGGCTGCAAGCGGAGCTGGTAACTAGTTACATTTACTCAGTTACATTTACTTCAATCGATTAATCGAGTTTAACTGGATAGCACGTTTCAACAACAAGGAAGTCCAAAGTGCTTTACGTCATAAAAACACAAAAATACAAAGTCATCTCCAACAATTGAAACATTATTTTGTCAAGTTGCCATTACACATTAAAATGTTGATTCGTGTTTCAAGTTACTTTTTTGGAATAATGTACTTTTAGGAGTTTTTTTTGTTTTTTTGGGGGGTTTTTTACTATGCTGTACTTTTTATTTTTACATGAGTAACTTTATTATGAAGTATTGCTACTCTTACTTGAGTAAAATACCCAGATTACACTGAATAAATAACAAATTTACTTTAGTCAAAAATTCACCAGACACACACCTGCAGGTTTTGTTAAAGTTTCATAAGTTTTTATTGAAATAAACTGATTTGGAAATTTTTTTCTTTTGCCAGATTTTGTTATTTTTTTGTTACTTATTTAAATTATTGTGATTTTCGTCCTCTAAATACCCAAATTTCCACTTAACTTTATATTTTGATCCATCTGATGATGTAATTTTTAAATATTAATTGAATGATCATTTCATCAGTGCAGGAAAAGACTTTTCACCAAATACTTTTTACATGAGTAATTGTATTATTAAGTACTCGTTCTTGAGTAAAATTTCTGGATCCTGAATAAACAAACATGTTTTAACCAAAGGTTTACCAGACACACACCTGTACAAAACTTATGAAACTTTAACAAAAACTGCAGGTGTGTGTCTGTGTCTGGTGAATCTTTGCTTAAAACATGTTTGTTTTTCAATCAGGATCAAGAAATTTCACTCAAGTACGAATACGTAATAATACAATTACTCAAGTAAAAGTAAAGCATAATTAAAATACTCCTAACTATAGTTACTACCCAATTCTGCCATTAACAGAAGTTAAAATTTCACATTTTGGCTCATTATAATAAAAAAAAGACATTATATATATGAGACAAATAAACCTTTTGTGATAGTTATTGGAGAAAAGCAAGATTATTTAGATCAAATTACATTTTAGCCTCTAAGGAAAAGAGAACAACTTTATCCCTGCAGCACATCTGAACCATAAATCCAGCTTAAATGCTAATATCTTCATTTTCCTCGCAAGTGAAAGAACTTTGGCACAAACAAAAAACCTCTTGATTGAGTCTTTTTGCTCAGCAGTTCTTTCTCTATCACTCACACACACACACACACACACACACACACACACACACACACACACACACACACACACACACACACACACACACACACAGTGTCCAGTGTGAAAGGGACCAGCGTTTGGCATAATGAGTTGGAGCCCAGCAGGCTCCCGTCTCCTCTAGGAAAGTTCATGTTTCATCTGTGAGTCGTTGAGTTTTGGACAAAGGCAATAAGACCGGCATCTTTCAGCCGGAGCACGGACTCTCCGACTGGAGCCGTAATTAACACAGAAAAGAAATGCAGATCGGCCCGCCGGGGGTTTTTGTTCAAGACATTCCTGGATCCTTGAAAGCAAACTTGGATTTGGTGAAGCTCGGGAAACCGCATGTTACAGTGGATGAAATTAGATGAAGAAGTTAAATTTACATTTGAAAGGAGAGGTGGTTCAAATGCTGCGATTTTCACAGAAAATCCACCAATAAAAAACTAAATTATTTTAATCGAAGCCTGGTAAAAACATTTGTGCACGATGTATGTAAAGCACCAGTTCAATGCAATGAAGCTTTCCAGAAATAGCCTGCACCGCAAGCTATGGAGTTAAATTGGGGCCATGAAGTTTGTTCAAAAAAAAAGAAAATTGAAACTGAAAAAACAAGTAAACGAAAACATTATTTTGAAACTGAAAAACGTTTGGAACTGAAAACAACATGAAACTGAATAAAGTTTGAAAATAAAAAAAAGTTTAGAAATATAGCAAAGTTTGAAACTGAATAAGTTTTAAAACTGATAAAAGTTTGAAAATCCCCCCCAAAAAGTTTTAAATATAAAAATAGTTTGAAACTGAACAAGAAAGATTTGAAAATGAAAAATAATTTTGAAAGTGACAAAAAGTTTGAAACTGAAATAATTTAAACTGAAAATTGTCTTGAAACTGAAAAAATGTTTGGAAAAGCAAAAAAAAAAGTGAAATTTATAAATGTTGGAAATTGCTTTGAAACTGAAACATTTTGAAACAAAAAAAAATCTGAAACTAGTTTTGAACATTTTCTTCAGTTTTACAACCTGTTTTCAAGTTTCAAAACTTTTTGTCACTTTGGAATCTTTTTTTTTTCTTTCAGTTTGAATTTTATTTTCTTTTGGACCAACTTTATGGCTCCAATTTAGCTCCATAGAAACCAACCATCCTCCACTGTGAGAAGACAAGTGCCAATCCGAACAAGTCGGCTGTTAATGATATTTCAATAATTAAAGGCCAACATCGACTGAACGGTTTCGTTCACTTCCTCCACTGTTATTGCTAAAACTACAAGCAGACTTAATTTCTTAAACAGCGCAAAAAAATCGACGTCATCGTTCACGAGTTCTTCTCTTCGCTGATTGGCCAGGTTGAAATTCCACCGGAAGGAATCCAAGTAAATGGGAGAAAGATTCGATTTTATTTTATTAGAGTGGAATAGCGCAGGAAGGAAATGGTCAGTTTGATTGGGAAGTTCAGTTCCAGTGTGTCTGATCTAAAGGTGTTTTATGTTCAGATGGAGATGCGTTCCCAGGACCAAGCTCTGATCCGGCAGCTTATGGAGCTTCATTCTGGCATCCAGGAGCTGAAGCAGGACCTGTCCGAGGAGGAAGAGGAGGAGACGGTCGGAGAGGGCAGCTACTGGGACTCTGAGAGCGATGGAGGAAGCAGAAACTTATTCACCAACAATCTCTGTCAGAAGATACATCAAAACTTTTATTCAGCTGAAAAAATGATCCAGAGGAGAAGCTCTGTGCCTTAATTTTCTAAACATGTGCACAGTTAGTTTGCATTTTGTAAACTTCATCATGAAAGTCTTATCTCTCTCACATCCTAAACAAAACAAGCAAAATAAAAGAGAAAAAGATGTTGCCATGTTTTTTTGTGACTGTTGTGGCCTAAAATTACTGAGATTGTAGAACCTTTTTCAAAAAGTTGCCATTTTTTGTCAGCTTTATTTTTGCCATAGTTTTGGTCTTACAAAAAAAAGTTGAAATTGCTGCACATAACTTGCTCAAAAAAGACAAACTTTTAATAGTTAATATTTAAAGTGCAGGAAACATTTTCAAGCACCGTATTTCCCAAAGATGGACCAAAGTGCCAGAGGATAATTTCATAATGATTATTCATGAAAAGATAAACTGTAAACACAACATAAACAAATCATATAGAATGCCTCAAAATGTTTTTTTTACAAAAAAGTTAAATAAAATCAAGCAAATATGTTACCACTTAGTGGCTTTCAAGTGACATCATGAAAGAGGAAGTTCAATCAGAAGAAGCCTGCAGGTGATTGGGCAAAATTCAGCCGAGTCGCAGCGAAGAAGAAAATGCAGAAAAACTTTAAGGTAGGTTCAAGTTAGATTTGCAGAAACGTTGAGCTAACTGGTGAAAATTGTAAATGATGTCTGAATTTTCATTAACAGTTACGATCATAATATTCTAACAATACAACTTCCTAAAGAGACTGATCAGTGTGACGTTTTCAAACACTGCATGGTGGTGGCAGCATCATGCTGAGGGTCAGGTATTTGATTATAAAATACACTCAACTGGACTATGTTTGCTAATAAGGAAGCTTCTTGAGACGATTGCACTGGATTTCAAGTTAAAGTTTCACATCTTCAGGAGTTTATAAATATAGGTTGTTTTTCTTCTATTTTATCTCAGAACATCTCAATAAATCACATCTACTTTTACTTAGAAGGTAACAAAATGTGAAATCTTTGACAGTAGCATGATTTTGTTTCTGTAAATTGCTATTAAAATGATATACTACAGAAGAGACTGAATAAACAGAATATGTTTGTA
This sequence comes from Alfaro cultratus, assembly GCA_903066825.1. Lineage (NCBI taxonomy): Eukaryota > Metazoa > Chordata > Actinopteri > Cyprinodontiformes > Poeciliidae > Alfaro > Alfaro cultratus. Next base: position 117,905 of record CAEFZX010014946.1, read on the forward strand.
AAAGAGGGAAAGTGTGGATGAATTTAATCTCCTGTGATTCAGAAAGTCGGCTCAATAAAACTGCTGGGACAAATATTTTTAACAATTTATTTATTTATTGTTCCTCAACTTCACATTTGTTATCATTTCACTGTTCAGAATCAGAGGAATCCTGCAGAAGTGCAAAGCGTCTTTTAGGCTGCGTTCACACTGCGGCCTGAAGTGAACCAATTCTAATTTTGCTTTTTTGCCTTAATGCGACCTGTATCTGACCTTTTCATGACTGTCTGAACAACACAGGTCGATGCTTTTCGAATGCAACCCAGGCCTCTCGGGTATCGGATACGTATCTGATTCAAATGTGACCTAACGTCCGGGTCGCGTTCATCTGGATTGAACGTCACTGATCCTCGACAAACGTCCTGATACGAGCAAGCAGGAAGAAAAACAACAACTTAATCCTCAATATGACGGACGATAATGAGGATTAAGTTGTTAATATGCTGCTCTGGCTGGACAACAACTTCAAATATGTAAGCTACGCTCCACAGTTAGCATCCATGTTTACTTCCGCAAACACTGAGCGCATCTTCTTTTTATGGCGGCTGGCAAAACACTGAGAACGTGACGCTGTTGCGCCCTCTACTGTGCATGCAGGACACTTTCCGGCCGCATTTATTTTAAAGTGTGAACGGCCACGGCAAAAAAATCCGACTTGACAAAAAAATTGGAACTGGGTCACTTCAGGCTGCAGTGTGAACGCAGCCTTAGTTATTCTGTCAGCCTCCATTACTGTCCTTGTTCAAACGATGCATTCAGTGATCCTCTGTTGTGTCGGATTCTTTACTTCTGGCTCCACCGATTCCCTTCGTCAGCTTTAAGTCCTTCCCAGATAAGAAGCAGTCTCGTGGGGTTCGCTCACTGCTTGCACCTCCAGCCCCCCAAAGCTCTCCCTCCTCAGTCTTTGGATCTCTGTGTTGAGCCCCAGCAGCGTCTGAGCCAGCTGCACGTCCTGCGAACGCATCTCCAGCTGCACGACAACAGGCAGAGGTCAGAGTGCATCCAGGCCCAGAGCAGGCACTGCTAGATGTGTTTATAAGGGCCAAGTAAAGATTTATTAATGCATTCACTTCAATAAAACTGGAAACACACATAATGAAAAAAAAGTAAGGCATATTTAAATAAGAAAACATTAATAAATAAATATCTTACTTGTCATTTTGATTAAACAATTAGTAAAAAAAAAAAAAGTTTTTTATTTTGGTTAATTAAATGAAGAAATCCATCAAACATTAAATACACATTGAACTATTTGTGTGTTTGTGACATGAAGTGAATTAAAATTTTACAGAATATTGATAAACATGTTGATTCTTCAACTGTGAGTATTCAAATTATGACTACATATTTTAATCATAATTGTGTTTAGGTTTTATTTTGCAGCCCTCTGCAGTCTAGAGGGCCAGATGAAAAGCTGTGGCGGGCCAGAATTGGCCCCCAGGCCTCGAGTTTGACACCTGTTTGACTTTTGCAGAGGTGGATAAATTTAAGTATCAGTGAACTCCTACTTTTTAGTCATGTTATACAAACGTAAATAAAGAAAGATTAACAAACTACATGTAGCAAATTAACTCTTTTCTTTTCAAATTGAAATCCAGAAGTACTTTATTGATCCCAAAGGGATATTTTAAGCTCCATTTCTGTTTTCCAGTGCGCGTGCTGAAAGGAAGCGTTAAATCTCACCAGTTCAGACCGGAGCCAGGTCAGAGCTCCATCTATCTGCGCCCGCCGCAGCTCCTCGTTGGCCTGCTGGCTCCTCCCGATGCCGCCGCCGCCGCTGGCCTCCCTCTGACCCGCTCTGGACTCGGCGGTCACCCTGAAGGCGTGGATCAGTTTGTTCTTGACATTCTCCAGCACCATGGTGGACAACGTGTCCTCGCTGTGGCTGTCCCGCTCCATGCCTGGGTAACTTCTGCTAAACTTTCTTCAGCAGAGTGAAACCTGCTCCTTCTTCTTCTCCTGCTGGAGTTGGAGTGTCTCCCTCTAAACTGGCTTGTTTTGTCATTGTTACTATGGAGAAACACCCTTCTCCTCGCACCTCCCTCCTCTTGGTAGCCCTAATAAGAATGGTGGAAGATCTTGAACAAAGACTATTGTTGCCTCCAGAAAGAGCTGAAAAGACCCCTCTAACCACTGCCACCCCCCCCACCCTTTTCCTTCCCAGCAGATCCAGCCCCCTTACAACCCCGATGTGAGAAATGTGCAGTGATAGAGCTCTCTTTCAGCTGAAAAGCCTGTGTGTAAACCTGCAGAAAATCAATCACTCCCCCCTTTCGCATCTCCCGGTAGACTTCTCTTTGCTGCATCTCCCTAAATAAGACCTGCTCTTCAGATTATAGCGGACGGACAGGTTGAGCGAGCAGCAAACACAGCCTCAGTGTTAGCGGATTCAGAGGCACAAAGACCGTCCTGCGGTGAAATATAACCAGGCCTTTTGTCCTGGAGTTAAATCCATTCCCCTCTGGGTCTGTGGGACGGTTTCTGGCAACAGTGAGCAGCTTTTCCCCGTCCTGACTCCTGGATAAAGAGGAGAAAGGCTTCCAGTGTGTCCGGCAGCAGAAAGAGAAGGCCAGAAATAAAATAGATGTTCAGTAACGTGTGAAGACGGACCACAGCAAAAGATGCACTGCAAAAAAGAAAATATAAAGTATTTTATTTCACCTACAGCTTGGGAAAATGTCTCATTATAAGTGAAATTATTTACCAATGGAAATAGTATTTTTAAATCAATATTACTTAAAACAAACTCATTATCCTACTTGACAAGTTACTTGTACATAGTTTTATCTTATTTCAACAAGACAAAACTTGTTTTATTGACTTAAAACAAGTTCATACACTGTAAAAAAACCAAAATCTTACCAACTATTTTGGTCTGGTTTCTAGAGCAAATATCTTATTACACTTGGAATAAGTCAAAACAACTTAGAAGTAATTTTTCACTAAGATAAGGAGCTTGTTTTAGCAAAATATATTATTAATGTTGATTAAAAAAATACTGGTTACATTGGTAGGTTATTTCACTTACATTATGGGGAAAATGTCTTGTTATGAGTGAAATAATCTGCAAATAAAACAAGTTCTTGTTCGTAAATATTAAGGAATTATTGACTTAAAACAAGCTTGTATATCTTGTTAAAAAGTTACTTGTAAGTTAGCACACTTCAAGTTAGACAAAACTAAGATATTTGCACAATAAAACTAGACAAAATACTGTTTAGATTTTGTGTTTTTGCAGTGTCAGACTTTGCTTTAAGTCAATAAAACAAACTTCTTGAAATAACACAAAACTAACTTACAAGTAACTTTTCAGCAAGATGTAGAACCTTATTTTAAGTCAATTAGTCCTTATTTTTTATACAAAAAGGCACCAGATCCACTGCCAGATCATTTCACTTATAACAAGACATTTTCCTCAAATCTTAAGTGAAATAATCTTTCAGTGGATCAAGGAATTAGTAACTTAAAACAATCTCCCATTTCTTGCTGAAAAGTTACTTGCAAGTTAGTTTTGTGTTTTTCATGAGTGTTAAGATATTTACAGTAGAAACACAGCTGCTTGGTCAGACTGTGTGTTTTTTCAGTGTGTTGCCTGTCAGAGATCATAAGAAATGAGCTACTGCTCTGTTTGTGTTGAGTTCTGTGAAGCGTGAGAAGATGTTGGAGGTTAGCGGGGTCGTCAGCTCTAAAGGTCACGGCGACACGGCGACACGTGACGACGATGACAGCAGCAAACCAGCCGCAAGCGACGCCGACTGAGCCTCAGACGGAGAGAAACGTCTTCTTTCCTCTGCAGACGATTCAACGCGATTCAATGATCGGTTTAAATCCTCCAAGGCATTTCAATCTAAAGACAAAGATAACCTGACTGATATCAACTGAAGGTTTTATGCAATGATTTGATTAATCTGCTGTACGTGTGAAATGCTGCATATTTTCCCTGGATTTACTTTAAGCTGTTTTAACACCCATATACTTTAACTCCTGTATAAATTTCATAAGTTTTATTTGGAAAAAATGTTTGGGAAAGTTTCTCTTCTGATTAAAATGTGTTTTGTTTTGTTTTTTTACTTTTCAAAATAAAAACTACTAGAATGTGCACCTAACTTTAACACAAATACATTACATACGTTTAAATATATATCATTTTTCAATGTCTAGAAAAGTGTTTCTGATGCTTAAAATGTGTTATTTCATAGTCTTGGAATTTATTTTTTATATATATTTTAAAATAAAAAATGAACCAGAATGTGCATCTAACTTTATCAAAAATACACATCAACTAAAGTTTCTGCTTTTTTGGTTTGTTTTTTTATGTTTGAAAAAATGTTTCTTCTGCTTAAAATTTGTTATTTTGTAGTTTCGGAATTTATTTTTTATAATTTCTTAAAATAAAACACAAGAATTTGCACCTAACTTTATATCTTTGTTTGCTTAACATCATTTTTAAACATTAAAAAATATATCTGATCAGTTAATATTAATATACAAGAATTGGAACCACATAATATTTACTTAAAAAAATAACATTTATTTATATTTACACATTAAACCAGCTGTGTGAAGATGCTCCATGAACATTTATTTCACATTTTTGTCAGAAGTTTGCAAACTATTTGCAGAAAGATCCAGTTTAATGGTATTTGAGGAAAAGTAAATGAAGCAAATGGATTAAATGACTTTAGTTTTAATCATTTTTACCATAATCTCTCAGATTAGCTCAGTAATAAAAATTATTGTTGGTCATAAACGTCATATTTAATCTACTGAATTACATTGCTGCCCTCTAGTGGTAAACTATTTTCACTTCTATTTTATGATTAGTTTACATTCAGGTGCATTTTTCAGTTTATCCAGTAAATGTTATAGTTTGTAAAGAAAAATGCAGAGGGTGTTATTTTTTTTAAAACAGCCAATTGTTCCTTTTCCCACAATTTCTATGTTCATATTTTTATGCTTTGCTTCGGAACAGATTGTGTCTGGTTCCCAAATCACTTTCATGCTAGAAAATAAAGTCAGTAGAAGTATTTTGAGTTTTACTCACATTTTCTCAACTTAATTATTTAGCACACAAGTGTTTCTATGCAGTCGATTGTGTTGCAGCAGCCTGAGGGGCTGCAGGGCTCACTGTTCGCTCAGCTGAGTTTCTTCAGTGTCACATGGTCGACATATTGGCTCAATAAAAGAAAAAAAAAGACGTAACTGATTAAAAATGACAATGGTACAAAACTCTGGATTTAGTCATTTTTCTGCATGTTGTTATAAAGTATCTGGGTACTGGGTACGCATAAACACAAGAAATGTGTTTTTATCGCTAATGTCTGTCCTACTAATAATAATAATAATAATAATAATAATAAGCTGTCTTGTCCAGACAAATAAAATTTGCCACTTTATTTATAGCTGGACTGACAAAAAAGGTACTGACATCTGGTCTAGTCAAAGTCTGAACTTACACCTGGTAGAGATGATGTGACAAGACCATGAACAGGCTATTCACGATAAAAAAAAATAAAAAAAAACTTCAAATGTGGCAGAAATAAAGAAATTCTGCGGAAAAAAAGTGGATCAAACTTCATCCGCAGTGATGTAAAAGATATTTTTCAAAAGAACGGAGCTCCATCTTAAAAAAAAATTGTCACAAACTTACTTTATTTACATTTGTTTCACATGACAACTCAATAAACTTTGCATATTTACTAGGATCAGCGTAACTTGATGACTCCATTTTTTTAAAGTTATCTTTTTCCAGTGCATGTTGCTGATATTTTTTGGAATAATTTAGGGGCCATGATGGCGACCAGCATCCCTCCCTGCATCCCCCTCACATCGCTTCAAACCGCGCTCACGCTGCACATCACGAAGCGCCGCCATCTTGTTCTACCTCCAGGAGGAGCGGAGGGCTGAGACCCGCAGCAGCGACCGCACGGCGCCGCAGAAACGCACAAGGACATACGATCCCGCACGGTGAGTCACGCATGTTTAATGTGAGCTGCTGGGGTTTCTGCGTGACTTGTGACGCGCTCGCTTCGGGTTTTGGCCCAGCGGATCGTCACCTGTTGGGATGCAGCATCGACGGTTGGTGCAATTTAAATTTGTTACAGTTTAAACAAATTTAAATAATAAAAAAAGACGCAAACGGTGCGAAAAGTCCGCAGAAATCGCGTTTATCGACACGTTGTTCCTCATGTCTGATTCATTGCGTCCCTTAGAGATGAACAACGATCAGCCACAGCAGTTACGTCATACTGCTGCAGGTGCATCACACCTGACAGAGTATGGCAGGCGGTTTTAGCATATAATCACAACACACTTCAACCTCAAATGGCCTTTCTTGATAAAACGAATGTAAAATTACTAAATTATAAGGATCTGAATTAAGAAGTGGTGAAGAAATGTGGAGTAACTGTATGTGGGGAAACTAAGCACATCATTGTTGGACTTAGAGGATTTAAGAAGGAACATACAGTAGTTAGGTTCTGCTTTTTGATGCTTTCAGTCAGTGGTGTTCAAAATGTGGCTCGGGGGCCAGTTGTGGCTCTCGGAGTGATTCAATCAGGGTCTGAACACCATTTCTTTTTAGTTTATTTAGGGAAGGATGAAATCATCTGAACAAGGAAAATAGAGGAGAAGCTGTTTATTGTTTCATATAAAATTTATATTATTAAAAAAATACATGTTTTATTTATTTTATAAATAAATGTCTTGGGTGCATCCTATTTACAGAGAACCCTTTATAATATTTAAATTTCTTTTGTATTTCTATTTAATTTTGCATTGTTTTGCATGTTAATTGATATGGTACACTTTTTATGTTTCTTGTGTCATTTATGATGTTGTTTTAATTTTGTTTTCAGTGTAAAATTGTCTGCAACATTTGTTTAAAAATGAACTATACAAATAAAGTATTATTGTTATTAATATTTGTGTGGGTTAAGGACCACAACTGAATATGTGAATATTTGTGGCTCTCTATAAAAATGCTCGTAACTGTTTAATATATTGTTTGAACACCGAAAAAGGGCACATTTGGAGTTACGAATAAATGTGTGATCAGGTGAATCAGTAGAGACTGAGCCATTCAGTCAAACATGTTTGTATTGCTCATGTATTGTTTTTCTGTGTGTTTTGTTTCAGGCCCAGCGCCTCGCTCTCCCCTTCCCCTTCCCCCTGCGCTGAGGCGGCGGCGGCGCTGAGACGATGTTTTATGCCCACTTCGTTCTCAGCAAACGTGGGCCGCTGGCCAAAATCTGGCTGGCGGCCCACTGGGACAAGAAGCTGACCAAGGCTCATGTGTTTGAGTGCAACCTGGAGAGCAGCGTGGAGAGCATCATCTCACCAAAAGTGATTTATTACCTCTTAATTACGTCAATAATTACTTTAAAGAATGACTTTTGTCTGTAGTTTCAGGTTTTATATAAAATTGAGTCTCAACTTGAAGTTTTACTTTAAAATAAATGTTTACTGTCAATCAACTTAGCAAATTTCTCCACAACAATGTTAAAGGCAGATTCTGCCCCCTGGTGGCGATATGGATAAAAAAATAAATTCTTAGATTTTTTGCATACCAGATCCGAGTTTAATAAATTATTTTTTCTTGTTATTGCTTTCTAAAAAAAAACAATGGCAGAAAATATCTTCAGTAAGTGGGTTTTATTTCAATCGTCCCTTTCGTGATTAGCAACACTGAGTATTAGGGTTTAATTAGGAGAATATAGTCATAAAGTAGCAGAATTTAAAATTACAAAATTTAATGAGAAAAGCTTGGATAATCAATCTTTTTTATTTTCATGTAGGAGTTCTCTTAAAATTTCTACTTAATTCTCCCAACATTACTTTATTCTGGTAATATTAACAGTTTATTCTTGTATTATTTAGACTTTGTCAAATGACTTTATTCTTGTATTACTACAAACAAATTTTTATAATGTTATAAGTTTATTACCATAAAAAATAAAATCATAAAAAATGTAAGTCTGACACTTATGTTTTGTCGTAGAGGTGACATGAATTCAAAGTCCAAATAAACAGAAGCTGTACAACACGCTTGTGAAACAAGATGGCCGCCACCGGTGTTCTGACATCACTGAGTTATTAGCGGGAAGAAAGGAAAATCCATATTTTCCAAAAATTACATTTTCAGTAAACAAAAATCTGAAATCAATTTATCCCCCAGGTCTAGTTTGATGTTGGTTTTGGTAGCTTCATGAATGAAATCATTTGAAAACTGCTTCTTGTTTTTGCTAACATGATGTTTGCCTGTTTATAAAAGGTTTTTGTTTCTTTTATTTATTATTTGGGGGGTTTTCTGTTTTTTCTCAGGTGAAGATGGCTTTACGGACGTCGGGTCACCTGCTGCTGGGTGTGGTGAGGATCTACCACAGAAAGGCAAAGTACCTGCTGGCTGACTGTAACGAGGCCTTCATCAAGATCAAGATGGCGTTCAGACCAGGTACGCCATCTTGTGTTACCATCGGTTTCCTCCTTTAACTTCACAGCTTCAGGTGCTGCGTAACGTCGGCTGTCACATTTTAAAACTTTGGGTTTTTTGGTTTGTAGGAGTCGTGGATCTTCCAGAGGAGAACAGAGAAGCAGCTTACAACGCGATCACGCTACCGGAGGAGTTTCACGACTTCGACCAGCCGCTACCAGACCTGGAGTGAGTCCGCCGGGTTCTAGGATAAGATCCTCCATCCATCGGTTTGTCCATCCGTCCATCCATCCATCCATCCATCCGTCCATCGGTTTGTCCACCCGTTCATCCATCCGTCTGTCTATCCATCCATCCGTCTATCCATCCATCCTTCTATCCATCCATCCATCCATCGGTTTGTCCACCCGTTCATCCATCCATCCGTCTATCCATCCATCCGTCTATCCATCCATCCATCCGTCCATCCATCCATCATCCATCCATGCACACATCCATCCATCCATCCGTCTGTCTATCCATTCATCCATCCAGCAATCCAACCGTCCATCCATCCATCCATCCATCCATCCATCCATCCATCCATCCATCCATCCATCCATCCATCCATCCATCCATCAATCCAACAGTCCATCCATCCATCCATCTATCCATCCGTCTGTCCGTCCGTCCATCCATCCATCCATCAATCCAGCCGTCCATCCATCCATCCATCCATCCATCCATCTGTCCACCCGTCCACTAATCCATCCAACCATCGGTTTATCCACCCGTTCATCCATCCATCCATTGTCAATCCATCCATCTGTCTATGACTCCATCCATCATACCTCCATCCATGATGCACTAATGAAAGACCAGCAAAACCCCCCATAATTTTCTATTGTTAATTTTGCATTAAATTTCTTGTATTGATAAGGAGCACAGGACAATCTTGAACTATGATTAGAAATAAGCGAGTCTAATTTAAAAGCACAACATTAAAGTGTCTGAGTGCCTGTAAGAGTTTCTGCTACTTAAATAAAAGGTGGCAACAGGAATGTTTGGTGATGCATTTTCAACAGTGACATCGATGTGGCTCAGCAGTTCAACCTGAACCAGAGCAGAGTGGAAGAAATCACCATGAGAGAGGAGGTGGGCAACCTCACACTGCTGCAAGACAACGACTTTGGTACGCGCTTTCATTTTCAGACCAGTCAGAGACCCGAAGATGGGAGAGGGTGATTGATGGCGTTGAGTTTTTCTGTCTTGCAGCTGACTTTGGCATGGATGACCGTGAGATGATGCGAGAGGAGAGCGCGTTTGAGGTGGACATCATGGGTTCGTCGGCCTCCAACCTGCTGCTGGAGGCGGAGGGCGGAGCTAGTCAGATGGTGGACAAGTCCAATCACCTGGAGTACGACGAGCAGTACAAGGACGACTTCGGAGACAATCCCATGGAGAGCAACGAGGGCGGGATGCTTGGTACTAAAGCAGTGAATCCTTAGTAGATTATACTGTTTGTGTTATAAAAAGTATTATTTATATTTGTATTTTCATGTAGTTGACAAGTTGCTAAGCAACGAGGATGGAGGTGGCATATTTGACGACCCTCCTGCCATCAGTGAGGGCGTGATGATGCCTCCGGACCACGGGGAGGATGAGGATGACTTTGATGCCCTCTCAGGTCCGTTTCACAAACAGAACCTCCCTCACAGACGTTTTCATCCTGACATTTTAACTTGAGGATGTTCACAGCCTGATCTTAACTTTTCTGGTTCTAATATTTGGTCACAATGAGAAGACGTTCGCTGGGAGTAGTTGATGCTTTCAAGCCTGAGAATAACTGGGGGAACTGTCAAACAGGGTGGTGGTAGCATTATGCTGAGGGGTTTTTTATTTAAATTTTTGCTGGGACCACTAAGGCACCAATGGGACCAGGCCATAAAAAAAGAAATATATAGTTGTTGTTTTTTTTAAAAAAATATATAACTTATATATTTATTTACTGAAGAAATAAGAAAAGAATTATATATACACATTAGGAATGCACAGATATGAAAGTCAGGGCCAATACTGATATCCAATATCAATATTACTGTTGATATTTACAGATATTATATATATTTCTCTTATGTTTTGACAAATTTGGGGAAAAAACAGAAGGCAACAAGATGGAAATAAATACTGGATATAGATACCGGCCCAGTTTTATTTATAAAATTATATATATATAACTGTTGTTTCAAGAGGGGCCATGTCCCTTCCTGGCCCCCCTTGGGTGCGCCACTGCCTCTGCCTTAAATAGAAAAACTGACCTCAATTCCACTGAAGAGAAATTTTGAAAAATTCCAAAAAAGTGGGCGGAGCCAAGACACACTGAGGGGCGTGGCCAAATGTTGGGATGATGAGTGAGACTTTGGTCAAGGCAAAACAAATACTGTTACTTACTTAGTGACTTTGTTGATATATTTAGCAACTTCCTAGGGAACTATAGTGACTTTTTGTTTTTAAAACGACTAGCGACAAATCCAGCAACTTTTTTCCTCTTTTTGGAGACTTAAAGATTGCACCTGTAAGGATAAATTTATACTGTTTCTCTGCAGAATAAAAAAAGTTGGTGTGCAGTTTAGTTTAATGGAAATCCAACAATATGAAACAAACCCCAGCAGTTCAGTCAAGAGCAGGGGTGGCCAACTTCAGGCCTCGAGAGCCGGCCTCCTGCAACCTTTAGATGTATCTCTACTTCAACACACCTGATTCAAATAATGAGATCATTAGCAGGACTCTTGAGAACTTGACTGCACTTGGGAGGTGATTCAGCTGTTGGATTCAAGCGTGTTGGACCAGGGAGACATCTAAGAGTTGCAGGACACCGGCTCTCGAGGCCTGGAGTTCGCCACCCCTGGTCAAGAGGAGAAATTTGTTTGAAATTGAGAAAATCCACCATTAAGTCAAATACCTACCCTCAATTTTTAATTTTAGAAAACCAATTAAAGCTGTACTGGAGAATAATCCTGGCATAATGAAAAAAATGCTTAAAACAACAACACATGATCAGAATAAGTGTATGTTGACTGTAACTGTATGCAAACCAGCTGTGTCTGGTCTCATTGACAGCGGGAGCCCCGGACAGTCCGGACTCCGGCCCAACAGAACCGGCCCCGGCCATGACGGACCAGCAGGAACAAACGGCTCTAGCTCACAACGAGGAGGAAACCTTCGCCCTGGAGCCCATCGACATCACAGGTGAAATTAAAAACAAGCATTGAATGTTGCTCCCTGTTCTGCAGACCCAGCCTAGAGTCAGGTAACGTTGGGTTTCCAATCGGTTTCTGCAGTGAAGGAGACCAAGGCGAAGCGAAAGAGGAAGCTGATAGTGGACAGTGTGAAAGAGCTGGACAGTAAAACCATCCGAGCGCAGCTTTCCGACTACTCCGACATCGTCACAACCCTGGATTTGGCTCCTCCCACCAAAAAGCTGATGATGTGGAAGGAGACCGGAGGAGTGGAGAAGCTCTTCTCCCTCCCGGCTCAGCCGCTCTGGAACGCCCGGCTGCTGAAGGTACAGGACGATGACTCCAGGATGGTCGACTCTCAGAGGCGTTCTTCTTTTAAAACGCCATCTTTACTCTAGATGTTTACAAGATGTCTGACGCCGCTGGTCCCGGACGAGCTGAGGAAGAGGAGGAAAGGCGGGGAGGCCGACAGTCTGGATGAGTTCTTGAAGGATCTGGAGAACCCAGAGGTGCCGAGGGAGGAAGCAGCAGCTCATCAGCAGAGAGACATCATGGGTAGGAAACTGGATTTTAACACATTCACTTTGTTTTTGGGTCTTTGGGAACAAGCAGAGAACGCAAAAGTTATACTCAAGTAAAAGTAGCACAACTTCAACATATTTTTACAAAACAACCATCCAAGAAATTACTCAAGTAAAAAGATATTTCAGAAAAGTACTGAGTAACGACAACACAGAGTTAGGGTCAAACTAAGAGAAATAAAAAACTAAATTACAAGAATGAACCTCTACGAGAATCAAGTCATAATATTATAAATATAACTTTATCCTCATATTATTATTGGCTTTATTCCCATATGACTTTATTCTTATATTATTATGAGTTTATTTTTGTAATTTTATTTCTTAAATTTTTACCGTGGCCCTAATACTTTGTCGTAAGTAACTAACCAAACCATCAGTCGTTTAGTATTTAAAAATTACATCATCAGATGGACCAAAATAGAAAGTTATATTGAAAGTTTGGTATCTCAAAGATCAAAATGAAAATAATTCATCAGAATTACAGAGTAACAAAATCAGGCAAAAGAAAAACAATTCCCAAATCAGTTTCTTTCAATATAAAACTCATGAAAATTTAACAAAAACTGCAGGTTTCTGTCTGGTGAATTTTTTGTTCTTCATTCAGTATCCAGAAATTTTACTCAGGCAAAAGTAGCGATACTTCATAATAAGGTTATTCAAGTAAATGTAAAAGTACAGTGTAGTAAAACTTCTTACAAGACTATTTTTCCCAAAAAAGTTACTTAAGTAAATGTAGCTACATACTAAGTACAACAAAGTACTGTTAAGAAAGACATATGGGAATAAAGTCAAAATAATACGAGAATAATGTCATAATAATATGATGCTAAAGGCATAATAGTACAAGAGTAAAGTCTTAATATTATGAATAAAGTTGAAAATAAAGTTTAAATATTATGACATTAAAGTTGAAATAAGATGAAAATAAAGTTGTAATAATATGACTTTATTCTCGTAATATTTTTCATGGTGTGGCCCTAATACTCCATCCTAACCAACCAACTCTGGAACAATTTTTTTTGTTTTTTGTGTGAAATTCTGCTTGGATTAATTTTAGTTCTCAAAAATATTAAAAAGAAGATTAAATGGACAATGCTAATTCATCCCAAAGCCAGAATAAAGCATTTTTCCCCTCTGTTTCTGATTAAACTTGGCCTCCGCCCAGACCAGACCATCATGGAGGAGGCCAACGCGCTGCAGACCTCGGCGGTGGAGGGCAGCAGGACGACGCTGGACGAAGCCGCCATGCCTCCACCGTCCTCTCAAAGAGGCCTGAAGCGCAAATCCCAGGACTCAGATCCAACCCTCCCTGTACGTTCACGCTGGTTTTTGTTCGTTGCAACTGTACTGCCTCCTCTGATCCTCCTAAATCCAGACAGGAAACCTGGACGAGCAGCAGCAGCAGCAGGGACCAGACGCTGCTGCCTCTCAGCAACTGGAAGCCGCCGCGGTGAGTTTACCCCCTGAGGACGCCGCCGCTAACATCAGCCAGCTAATAGAGCTGGACTTACTCGCCGACAAGGACAAGAAGAAGAACGACGACGACTCTGATGAAGAGGTGACAAAAAAATGTCTTTATTTATGTCTCTTTAGTTTGTAGCTTGGATTTAATGCTGTAAAAATGGTGATGTTGCGACAGGAGGAGGAGGCGCAGGGAGGAGAGCAAGACCAGGAGGAGAGGAGGTGGAACAAGAGAACCCAGCAGATGCTTCACGGCCTGCAGGTACAAAACACGAGTTAGAAATCGTTTTTTATCGTCTACCTTAACAAATAAGATACTTTTATCTACAATGGCATGTTACAGCCACTGTAGGTAGAAAATAAAAACAAACAGAGGAGTAAATTTATGCCAAAGGTCTAAAATTTACTAGAAAAAAACCATGGAAATTTCCAAGTTTGAAAAGTTGAACATTTTCTAGAAAAAAAAATTACATTTCCAAGTTTTAAAAGTAAAATATTTTAGTTTTTCCAACTTTTTCTAAAAGTTTTCTGAGATTAATCTCAAACTTTGAGCGTTTTTTTCATGACTTTCCAAACTCAGAAATTTACAAGTTCTTTTTAAAGTTTTTCTAAGATTAATCTCAAAATTCCTCTTTTTTTCTTGCAGATTTTCAACATTTCAAGCTCAGAAATGTTTTTCTTTTTTTTTTAGAAAAATCAAATTAAAATCAAAATTTTTTGTTTTTTGGCAGAAATTTGCTCCTTTTTTTCTATTTACAGCGACCCAAATACGCCGTCAAACTGCAACACTTCTACATTTTTTTGAACCAGAACCCAGACCAAAAATACTTTGCAAGATTTTGTGTTTTTGCAGTGAAGCCAGGGAATCTGACCCTTTTTCCTGATCATTTTTTATTTGACCATTTGGTACATTCTGCATTCTGTGAAGCAAACACTGAACATTCAGGTAATCTTTAAGTGTGGAAACAGAAATAAAAAAACACGGCAATGATGTCACGTGAAAAGTAACTCCCAGAAATGTTGCACCCTTCATCCCAATAAACATGGAGGCCAGTTAACAAGCAGTGTAATGGCAGTTTTTACTCTCTTTACGTCACAGAGGGTGATGGCCAAAACTGGAGCCCAGTCGGTCAGCCTGTTGGACCTGTGCAGGAACAACAACAGAAAGCAGGCGGCGGCCAAGTTCTACAGCTTCCTGGTTCTGAAGAAGCAGCAGGCGGTGGAGCTGGTCCAGGAGGAGCCGTACAGCGACATTGTTGCAACGCCGGGACCTCGTTTTCACGTCATCTAGAACGAGGCGTCCAGAGCAGCAACTTAAAAAGAAAAACTCTGCTTTGATGGCCATGTTTGTTTTCATTTCACTAAAGTCTTACTGATTTGTCGTTTTATTTTATGTTTAATTTCTGCAAGCAGAAGTGGAGAAAAATATCCAAAGAGTATTTGCTTTGAAAAAAATATATAAACCAGAAAAGTATATTAAAGTGAACTTAATTTGAGCTTATCAAACTCCACCGTCAGTCTGTGATCGTCTAGCTGTCAGAAACTGGTGTTTGTTGTAATCCTGTGTGCACAGAATGCAATATACACATAAGTTTTGTTTTTGTCTTCAGAATACCACAGAATAGTAACAAAACTTTGTTATGGGTAATGAAAACATGAGTTGACTGGAACACCTGCATGTCGTCTCCAGAAATGAATTTCGTGCTGCTTTGGGGTTTCATCCCTTCACCTTCTATGGACGATAATTTAGCAGCTTTGCTAATTCAGTGTTCTGCTATATTATCATGCAGTGTTGTTTGTACGCAAGATATAACTTCTTTTATACGTGAAAGTAGATTTAATATTTACTCTAAAAAGAGAAAAAAATGGAGCAGATATTTAGTGACTTGACCATGAAGCAGCAGATCACCAAATTTCTGCTTCCCATTCAGTTAAATCAGCATAATCTGTTTTTCAGATGCACTTCCTCCACTCCAGCTGACTGTATCAATGTCTGAGCACGTTGTGTACTTTAAAATGTAAATCTGTAATTTCTGCCAGAAGCACTTTAAGTTGGACTGGTTTATGAGCTACAAAAAAAAAAGAAGATTTTTCAAAATAAAAACAAGAACAGTGTGAGAAATTACAAAGTCCAATTTATCCTCTGACTGGAAAAGAAAACATCAATGGGTTTATATTAGAAAATATGAAGTTATAAAGGTTTATGGAACAAACTATTCCATCAATCCAGATTTCTAACCATTAATTTGTCCAATCATTTTGGCATTTAAAGGGGACACATTATGCAAAACTCTCATTTTTTACTTCTATTTTGATCTCAGCTACTTTTAAAAGCAGCCCAAGCACTTAAAAAGAACATGGTGCTGTTTTTTGGGGCAATAAGTTAATGTTTTTGGTGTCTGGAAAACCCAACAGGTGTTCTATCTGTGCTAAATAAACTTTATTTACTGGTGAGAATCCAGAGCTTTGCAGATCATTACCAACTTCAACTGTGATCTCTACAGAAACAGAGGCACTCGGCCTTCAGCGAAACCACCAGTCAGATCCACTTTTCTGTCTAAAAATCATCTGGTTTCAACCATATTTATTATCTTTCAAGTCCCTTACTTAACTATGAACCATTTACTTAAAGTTGTAAAATTACAAAATAAAAACATAATTTTCCTCCACTTTTCAATTTTCGCTAATGTGTTTTGAAAAATAAATCAACTTAAAATAGCAGTAAAGTTGAACTGATGTGTAGTTGTATAAAACAACATATTGATCAAATTGTGTATTAACATGCAAGACAACAGCTCAGTGTGGCTATGTTGAACTTTCTGTCGGCTGTTATCCTGAATTATGTCACAGCGTCATGGCAGCAGAGAAAAATCATAGCAGTCTCTCAGTCCATTGAACAATACAGAATATAAGCAAGGAAAGAGCTTATTTATTATATTTTTATACCATCATAAACCACAAATAATGTTAAAATATAAATTGTCTGTGTGTAACTAATGCCATATTTTCTACATAACACTAAAACCACTATGGTTGGGTTTAATCCTCTTTCATGCTCAGTCTTTGGTGTAAAACAGTTCATGACGCCCCCTTGTGGATTTAAATAATCCCTTCACTCCTTTCAGAGCCTGAGATTTATTGCTGGTGTGTTTTTCAGAGAAGAAAACATTTAAAACCCATTACTTTAGAGCAGTAAACTGTCATGTAACAGAAGCATGTTTTCTGTTTGCTGGTTCAATACAAACACAAGTTACAGAATTACATGTTTAATTTATGGTTGAGTTGACAAAATTACATTTACTTTGGCCCTCAAGTCTGTTTGACTTGATTTTGGCCCATGAGACAAAAAGTTTGGACTCTCCACATATGCAAATTGTCTCAATACAAACACCGTATTTGGCCTGTTGTGAGGAACGCCACTGCTCTCAGCGCTGACCCTTCATGTCTATTTTTATTGGTCAACATGCTAAATCTAACAGAGGTGATGATTGTTATGAAGGAAAAAGAAACAATCCTGGCAATCCTTGATGACTTATCTGAATTGATATTTTCATTGTAATCTTTAGGAACACTATTGCAATTTTTTATGTTTTTCCTGATATCCTACAACCCAAAAGGAGATCAAGAAAGTCTGGTTCCTTGGAAAGAACGGAGTCCGTTAAAACTGTTGCTCATTGTTTAAGAAACTAAAAGCATGAGTCTCTGTCTTTCTGTCCCACTACGTACTACTAACTGCAGGAGCAGCCATGTTGTTTCCTTCCGCTGCTTTTCTTCTCTTGTGTCGACTTCTTTTCTTCTTCTCTCCTGGTTCCGTTTTCTTCAGCGCCGGAGTCGGAACACCTTTCTTCTTCTTCTTCAGGCAGCTCAGAGGGTTGGGGTTGCTCTGTTTCCTCTTCCTCTTCTTCCCCCGCCTCTCCCCATCTTTCTGACTGATGCCCTGCTCCTCCTTCAGGCTGTGGATGCTCTGCTGCTGGGCCAGGGTCACCATCTCCCCCAGCTGAACGGCCTGGACGTGGTCCAGGGACGCCTGGCTGGGCTTGTCCAGCACGATGGTGTTGAGGATGATGTAGAGCAGAGGGACGCCTGGGATCTTTTTGAGTCCATCAGTTACTGCACGGTCCTGGACAGAAATGGACAACAGATATTGCAATATGCAAAATAAAGTCCTAAAAGAACCTAAATTGGAAAACCATTTAGAATTTTCCTTCCATTTCACAGCAAGTTTTACAATGAGTGTAGATATTTGTGAGAAAAAAATATTACTGGTAGTTTTAGAGTCATTCAGTAGTTTAAATTAAAATTGAACAACTCAAACATGCATTTTTTAATCATATATATTTAAAAATATGACTTAGTTATATTTAATATTTAAATACTGTTGATATGCATATAAATACAGAGTGGCTATAGTGTGAGCAGAGTTGGGTAACTAGTAACATTTACTC
This sequence comes from Alfaro cultratus, assembly GCA_903066825.1. Classification (NCBI taxonomy): domain Eukaryota; kingdom Metazoa; phylum Chordata; class Actinopteri; order Cyprinodontiformes; family Poeciliidae; genus Alfaro; species Alfaro cultratus. The sequence goes on from CAEFZX010014946.1 coordinate 136,083, forward strand.
AATTACTTTAGTAAGTTTTATGAAAAAAAAACAACTTTTAGGTGTATCTTTATTACTTTTTATCTTTTTATTATTTTTATTATTTATCTTTTACAGGTTATTGGTGCCGCACACCGATTGAGGTACCAGACTGATGTTGAACCCCAAGCACCCTCCATTTTAGTTTTCCCTCAAATAAAATGGTCAAAGGTGCTACACTTGAGTAATTTTATTATGAAGTATCTCTACTCTTACTTGAGTAAAATTTCTGGATTTTCTACTCACTGACTGAATAACAAACATGTTTTAACCAAAATTCACCAGACACAGACACACTCCTGCAGTTTTTGTTAAAGCTTCAGAAGCTTTAAGATGAAAGAAACTAATATGGAAAAAAATTTCTTTTGCCTGATTTTGTTACTTACGTCAATTATTGTCATTTTGGTCCTTAAATGACCAAAATTGCCACTGAGTCTGATGATGTAATTTTTAAATATTAAATTATTAATAATTTCATCAGTCAGTGCTTACGTAGATGTTTCAACAAATACTTGTTTATCCTTACTTGAGTAATATTTGGGCGGCTATTTTTACCTGAGCAAAAATATGCTGAAGCAGTCCTACGTTCACTTGAGTATTATTGTTGGGTACTTTTCCCACCTCTGATGTGAGCGCGTACCTGTGTGGCAACAAAGTAGTGATGTGGGTTCGTCTCCTCCAGCATTGACAGCAGACACTCGGACGCTGGGACTGGGTTTTTCACATGTGCACATTTCCGGGCCTGAAACCTCTGCAGGATGATTTTAGCTCCATAAAGCTGCTTCCCAAGAGTCCCAAGTTCCTTCAAAACACAGCTACGAATAAGACAAACGCGTAAGCACGCAAGACAAAATGGATGAACATGAACGCTGCCCGAAATCAAATAAAGGTTTTCACCTTGTGGTGCAGAGCTGGACTTCTCCCATCAGATATTTGGGCATCTGCTCCTTGATCTGGATCTTGTTCTTCAGCGCCGCCTGGCAGAAAGTTCCGTCAATGAGGATCTGAAAAGGCTCCCTGAAGCTGAAGTTGTATTTGTAAAAGCTGATCGTTTTCTTGGCTTGTTTCTGTCTTTTGATCTTCATCTTGGATCGTTTATCGCTGGAGCTTTACGTCGCTTAACCAGTTCAAAAATAAACCCCACTTTTGCTTTACTTTAGTGGCGACCGCACATATTTACAACCAGAACCAGCATGGACTCTTGCGGAGAACAAACATGGTTAGGTGCATACTTTTACGAGTCCGATTAGAATCAATGCAGCGAGAAAGGTTCCGGTTTTGTGCGACATTCGGTTCCCGCTGTGTTTGGATCGCACACTGCAGCTTTTTTATTCACATAATCATGTCGATAAATAAATAAATAAATAAATAAATAAATAAATAAAATAAAAATATTTGGTCCCCCACAGGTAAATTTGGCAATTAAACAGCAAATGTTTCTGTTTGGCAAAAAATTACTTCGGCCATTATTTTAGAAAGCCGGGGATTTGAAGATTGCGGCTCGGGGGTGTGTAATTTTTATTTATTTAAATTATTATTTCATGAAAATGATAAAATAATGTACAGAACAGTGGGTAATAGCATAATAGAATACATAGTTCACAAATAAGGCAGTAGCGCAAGTAATAGAGATAATAATTTTAAGGCTTCAAGAGGCTTCATCTGTGGGATTGGGTGAGGTGCGTATGGTTTCTGCATAATGTAGTAATTCGCATAAAAACAGATTAAATAGAGACTTCTTGACAGAAAATTTAAATTTTTTTAATATTAAATTCAGCTAGAAATAATATTGAGTTGATTACATAAAAAGGCATTGTAGCAAAAAAAGGCATTGTACACTTTTCTGTGTACAAAAGTGAAAAACTACTGAAGATAGACTGAAAACAGTGGTGTGTGTCTGAGCGTCATGACGTATATAAGTGACGCATGGTTAGCCCCGCCCCCTGTGTTTTCCTTCCGGAAACAGACGCCCTGATGAAGGTAGCAGTAAGGTAGCGGCTGCGGCTACACACGGTTCATGGTCGGCAGTCACCTCTGACTCGTAGCTCACTTCGGCTCGAGTCGGGAACACCGCTGAAGTCGGTTTGGCTCGGTGCTTTCATTTCTCTTTAGCTCTGCGGCTAACACCATGGCGGCCACGGATCCACGCTTCTCGAGTAACGGCGGGCCGGCCAGCAGAGGAGGATTCCCCGCGGGGGAGAGCAGCAGCGACCGCGACGGGCCGGGCGGCAGCAGCAGCGGCGGCGGAGAGAGCGAGCCTGATCGGGCCACCTTCGAGTGCAACATCTGCTTGGACACCGCCAGGGACGCGGTCATCAGTATGTGCGGCCACTTATTCTGGTAGGAGTCGGTGGTTTGTTGTTGTTTGGTAGTAGTTTGGCCGTTTGCGGGGCCTCCGTGAGCCGTAGTTTGTGTGGCTGCTAGCGGCGGAGTCACGCCCCATTCTGGCCCGTTTGATCGGCTTGTTGTCTGACTGCGGCCAAGATGGCTCACGAGTTTTGTTTTTGTTATTTTGGATTATTTTGTTTTAAATAAAAACTCATCTTTTTCCGGAAAAGCGTTTTAAATACCCATTGAAGAGCTGATTGATTAGCATATTTACAGTGTTAACATGTGATCAGCTTTTTTTAGAGAAGTGGTTTAGACTCAAATGATCTGATTAGGACCAAACATGTTTATCAAAGGCTAGTTTTTGCTATTAAGTACATTTTTTATCCTTTGAAAATAAAAATATTGTAATCGTTTCACTCATTTTGATTATATGTAGCTTTGAAGGTGATAAAAAAGCATTAAACAAGAAAAAAGTTTAATAAAGGAGCCGTTTTGTTAATGATTAATGAAATTCCTGAAGACTTCTAAAATAAAAATGAATGATAAACGGTACAAAAACATGTCTGCTTTCATAGCTAAAGATTAAAAGTAAATCATTACAATCAACAGCGTTAATGACACATTACATAAGCACAAGTTTCAGCATTAATCAGCTGCTAAGTTCTTATAAAATCAACATATTTTTGTTCTATGACCGTTGGTGCTTAAAATAAACTAGTCAAAGTCTTTTTCACCTTGAAAAGCTTTCATTCTAGCACTTTCTCTTATCTGAGGTTAGGCTAACCTTGCGCAAGATGAAACCTTCGGACCATGTGTTGGAAATGGAAACAGCTCAGTGATGCGTTTCCCATTCATGCGCGGCGCCTGTTCTTGTGCTCCAGTTGAAGCTGAAGGGAGATTACGGCCCAGGAGCAGATCTGGGTTAGTTCCAATGGTATCATAATCCCAGGAAGAAAGAAAAAGTCTCTTTCCTCCACCTGGATACCAGTGGGAGGTTGTGGCTCTATATTTAAAGTGACCAAGATTCTCAGATTCACTTTCCAGATGTTGTCTCCTCAGAAAGTGCTTTGCTCAACAGAAAAATCTGTTTCAGGGTTAAAAGGTTGAACTGAGGCCCAGATTTAATCACAAATATTGACCTGGGGGACAAATAGTCTGAAGCTAATGTCAATCTTTAGTTAAGCATCAGTAATAATAATAATAATAATAATAATAGTAATAATAATAAAAGAGCAGTAAAGTGGTTCATTTTTCTCATTTTTTGCTTACAGATCAGTGTGTGGTGGGATGAATATTTAGTATAACATTTACAATAACTTGTGTGTTTTTGCACTGTTGTACGTTGTGTTTTGTGCTGATGTAATGCAGTTGCCATGTTGCTTTAATCCCCTCTGCTCTTGGAAGTCGAACTTAATGTGATGAAACTGTGATGAAACTCATCAGCCTGCAGAACCGCCGGGGTCAGCTCACCTTCTGCAACTTCAAATTAACGTTGCATTAGCGCAGCAAACTGCGTCGCCACGGTGTTAATTAGAGTCAGGAGCTTTGGGTTTTAATAACGAAGGAGCCGTTCAGTTCTGCTGTCTTTGAGCTTCAAGTCCTTCAGATGTTTTCCTAAACTGAACCAAGTTACAGCTGGTTTCTATGTATTTCTGCAATCAATTTAATCAATTGATCACATTTGTTATTTTTGAAGATTTAACTTTTGATAAATGGGGATTTTTTTTTTTTGTCAAAGCACTCTTTGGGCTTCCGTAGTTCAGAGTGATGTCAGGGCAGCCATCTTGTTTGACAAGCATGTTTACAGCTTATTTTTATTTGAACTTTGAATTCAGGTCAAATTTATACCAAAATACTAGAGCCAGGCTACGATTTTATTTTTTAATTATGAAGTCATAATATTACCAGAGTAATGTCGTAATATTAGGAGAATATTGTAATTTTATGAGAAATCAGCATAAAAAAATAACAAAAAATTAAAATGAAGAACGTTGAGCATATCATGAAGTTATACTTTAGTACAAGTTTTAAAGATAATACTTAATACTTCATAAAAATACTTAATCTTTTAACATTTGAGCATCAGATTAGTTTCAGTGGCAGGACTTTGAAATGATCATGCAACATCTTAATGATTAAGTTTTTCTCATTAAAACAAGTTTTTTTTAAATGTAATTTTAAGGTTTTTTAGGTAAAATTGTGTCTGCTGTAAGATCACCACTATATTCATGCGAATAAACAAAAAATCTTGTTTAATTAAAGAAGTTAGAGGTTAAAAATATGAACATAACAGATTTGCCTGGTTTTGGTCAGTAAAGTTGTGCTAATGAGGCTGATTTTAGCAGATTTGTCCGTTTCCTGCAAACGCAGCACCTGGTGCAGGTGACGTTCTGCTCTCGGTTTCACACCTGACCCAGTTCTGACTATTTTTAGCCAAGTTTTCCCCTCCGAGTCGGGCTCTCAGAACACGTGTACGTATTGCCTCAAGAATCACTATACATTTTCTCATTGCTCATTCAGCTGGTGAGAACTTTGTTTACCCTTCTCTACACCAGTATGTTGGCTTTCAGAGCGGATTCCTTCTTCTTCTATGGTTCAGGATGGTCTCTGGACCTGGCTTAGAAATAAAACCCCTGATCTGTTCAATACCAGATCCGTTTTGTGACCTTAATAATTTTTTTTCATGCTTTATTTAAAAGAAAGTAAAATATTTTCAAACTAGCTTTTTATTTCAGTCATCACTTCTGCTAGTTGTACGATGGCGTGTTGGGGCCGGGCTATGAGAATTTTAGTTCAATTATAAAAACTTTGTCATAATATTAGCAGAATAAACACAAATTTTAGTCAAGTTAATGTTTCCTTAAGTGGCACATTTACAACAACCTCAGCTGGCCAAAGTGTTTCACAATAATTACAACATCATAGATAGATGTATAATAAAACAAAGTTTGATTTTAAAAGAAAATACGATTGGCAGTAAAAAAAAAAACCTGATAAAATAATTCTACCAAAACCAAACATACTTAAATTTCCCCAAAACTTGAATAAATTAAGTGCTAGTTGTTTCCCCTCTTTTATAAGAAGATTGTCTTAAATTACAAAAACCATTTTAATTAGGAAAAAGCTTTAATAATTACTTTTTTGTTATTTCTTGTGTTGGAGTTTATTCTCCAAATATCACAGATTTATTCTGGTAATACTCAGACCTAATTCTCATATGATTTTGACTTTATTGTCGTATGATTTTAGTCTAGTTAAAAAAAAAACCCCAAAAAAACAAGCATTTTGTCATAGAGTTGACAGTCGAAGCTGTAAAAGACGCTTGTCAAACAAGATGGCTGCCTCAGGCGCGCTAAAGATCATAAATTAAATCTTCAAAAAAAAAAATTCACCCTTTTGTATTTTTTCATTTAGATGCTCGTTTCTGTATCATAACATATTAAAAGAGGAATATTCACATTTCCATGCCTTAAATTCTCCTCTGAGTTTTTTTCTCAACGTTTCTCCACACATTGAAGCAGCAGGTCAGGAAATCACCATTAAACCAAACAGACATTAAAAAGATGTGTTTTAATAAAACACATCTTTATCTCCAGGTTTTCTTCCCAGCAGACTCTCCTCATCGCCTCTAATCTGACGCTTACTGTGAATTTCCTACAGGAATGTTGATCTGAGCTTTCAGAGAAAAAGACATTCTTGTTTGAGTGTGAACTAATCTTTGTTTATTTCTGCCTCTGCAGCTGGCCCTGCCTTCATCAAGTAAGTACCTGCTTTGTTGCCTCTTTTATAACCAATCACACACAAACAGGTGGATAAATATGACTTTTTAATGCCGCGGTTTTGTGGAAAAATTCCAAAGACTGAAATCCAAGTGAAGAAAGTTGCTATGGGAATCTAATATATTGTAATATTTTATCCTCTAAAGTAACTGCTACCTTTAAATTCCAATTGAAGTGTAAATGTACAAAAACTGCTATCCATAAAATCTATAAACTATCCCTTGATTTGACTAAATCAATGTTCAACATGTTTGATGTGTTTAAGGATCAAAGAACGTGGGAGTTTTCAGGTTTACTAAATGAACAGAAAATACCAGCACTGAATGGAAAACTGTCCTACTTCAATCAATAGCAACACCAGCATCATCACCCGCTAATAAACAAATTAACTTTTCTATAGTAGTTTATAAAATGGTCTGATGAACATTAAGGAGGCAAAATGGAAGAGAAAATGAAAACAGTCAACATGCGTTTAATCAACAATACTACTCATAGGGCTAAAACAATTAACCAGGATTAATACCATAATGTTTAATTATCGGTTGAACAAACTTGTGTGTTATTTAAATGGCATGACTTATTTAATGGAAATATTACTGTTGTGAAATTGTTTTGCACTCATTTGTAACAGAAACGCAGCTGTTGAGTCTTTGTTCAGTTGCAGCGTTCACACTGAAGAGTGGTGATAAAAAACAGCAGGATTATTAGAAATTGAGCTGAAAATCAGCTGATTTCTCGTTGAATTTCAAATAGATATAAATGTATAGCTGCAAGACACATTTGGGAAAATGTGTTTTTAAGTTTTCTGCTGTCCTCTGCCAGATTGTCTCTTTTAAACGACGTGTCTTCTTTTTCTTCTTCGTTTTCAGTGGTTGGAGACGCGGCCCAGCAGGCAACAGTGTCCCGTCTGCAAGGCGGGCATTAGCAGGGAGAAAGTCATCCCTCTGTACGGCAGAGGGAGCTCCAGCCAGGAGGACCCCAGGTATGCCTCCGGTCCGGTCCGGTCCGGTTCTGATCAGAACCACACTGCAGGCTTTAACACTCAATTGCGTTTTTCCCTTTTGTTTTGTGGTCGTTCACATTTCCAAAATAGACGGTTTGCGACTTGTATGTGATCTCCTAATAGCAACAACCTGAAAGTGACCCGCATGCGCAGTAACGTCACACGTAGAGCGCGCGCTCAGTGTTTTGCCAAGAAGAAGAAGAAGAAGAAGGGCTCTGTTTGCGGTGTAAATATAGATGCTAATGTGTATTTACCTTGTGATTTTACATTTTTTTATCCAACCAGAGTCAGCACATTAACAACTTAATCCTCATTATAGTCCGCTATGGCCATTGTTTTTCTGTTTGCGGACGCAGAATAGTGACGTTTTGTCGAGTATCAATGACGTTCAGGTCGAATTAACGCGACCTGAACGTTCAGACTCAAGTCGGATTCGTGTCAGATTTAGGACCCGCATATCCAGGAGGCCTGAGTCACATAAAAAAAAGTCCGATCTGCGTTGTTCAGACTGTGATAAGAAGATCAGATACATGTCGCATTGAGGAGGAGAAAATTGATTAACGTCACTTCCGGCAAAATGTTGCTTTTGTTCTGCTCAGGTTGAAAACTCCGCCTCGGCCTCAGGGACAGAGAACCGAACCTGAAAGCAGAGGAGGGGTGAGACGCTATTTTATTTTATTTTGTTTTACGTTAGCAGATCATTTCCCCTAAAAACGTGATAACTTGACTGTAGGAGCTTTTTATCGATTTTCAGTTACATTTTAGAATTTAGATTTAGTTCATTTTTATTTGCTTATTTTCTAATTGATTTATAATTAGAATGTTTGTTTAATTTGTTATTTTTAAATAGGTTCTTTGGTTAGTAATTCACTTAATTAGTTAATTAATTTCAGTTTGGGATGTGGGTGTGTCACAGTATAAATAGGTCATTATTCCTGTGGGTGGTCATAAGGTTTTTTATCAGTCAGTCAGCCAGTCTTTCCAATCAGTCAGTCTATCCAGTCAGTCATCAGTTGCCAGTCAGTCACTTCAGTCAGTCTGTCACCTGTGATTCCTGTAACTTGCTTGCCTGAAACTGGAATAAAACAGAGAACTGCATTTTGGCTCTTTTTGACTTTTTGAACTGCGTAAACCAGAATCCACAATGCATCAGGTGACTATTTGAGTTAGGTTCACTTTTTGTTTTGATCACTTTGAAATCTTAAGTTTTTTGATTTTTGAATTTGAGTTTTGGACAAATAGTCACTACAATGACCAACGGGCTTCCTCTCTGCGCCCAGATGTTCCCCGGGTTTGGAGAAACGGGCTTCCACATGTCTTTCGGGATCGGAGCGTTCCCCTTCGGCTTTTTCACCACAGTCTTCAACGCCAACGACCCCTTCCACAGAGCAGGTAGACCACCAAACACGAATCAAAGCAATCAATTTACACCTTATCTGTATCGTTTCCCATCAGAAATTAAGTTATTGGATTTATAAAAAATAATCTAAGGATGTAAATATTACACTAAGGTCATATGATCAAAATAAAGTGGGGAAGTGTAACTTTTTTTTTTCTTTTGAACATCTAGAAATAAATCAAACGTAAAACTAACCCCGTTTTTTGAAAATAAATTTTGTTTAGCGACTTGAATGTCCATTTTATTTGTTGTTTTGGTTGGGTAATTAAAATACATTCCAGTTCCAGTATTAAATGTTTGTTAGAAATTAAAAGTTTGATTCTTTTTTGGGAGGATGAACATGCTTTATTATGATCCAACTGCACTAATTCTGTTGGTCTGCTGCACAAAATCCCAGTAAAGCACATTATAGTTTGTGGTGAAGAAAGGTGCAAAGCATTAATGTATAAATGTAAAGTTATAATGCGACAAAGCTTCCTTATAATCTCCCGTCTCTGTTTAGACCAGTATGTAGGGGATCACCAAGCCAACGGTAACCTTAACAACGGCAACAACAACAACTGGCAGGACTCCCTCTTCCTGTTCATCGCCATCATCTTCTTCTTCTGGCTACTGAGTGTCTGATCACAACGACAACATAAAAATAAAAACAAGACTGGAGACACTAGCGCGCACACACACACACACACACTCACGCACACACACACACTCACGCACACGATTTTCATTATGTAACCTGAGAAAAAGCTGCTGAGTCAAGAAATACAGGTTTTCTCCTCCACTCTGCCCCGACACACACCTGCTGTGTTAACACTGTAAACACAAAATCCTACCAACTATTTCTGGTCCACTTTTTATACACTTGAAATAAGACACAACTAACAAGTAACTTTTTTTGCACAACACAAGATCTTGTTTTAAGTGAATTATTTCTTAATATTTATGAAAAAGTGCAACTTCCTCTGTCAGATTATTTCAGTTATAAACTGGAAAATGTTTTAAGTGAAATAATCTGGAAATTGTTCTTTTTTAATATTTAGGAATTGACATAAAACAAGCTCCCATTCCTTCCTAAAAAGTTACTTTACCTTAGTTTTGTCTTATTTCAAATGTATTGAGATATTTGCTGTATAAACTGGATTATAAATACTTAGTAATATTTTGTGTTTTTGTAGTGAATGCAGCAAAATAAATCACAATCCAGAGCAGGAGTCAGCAACCTTGCTTTTTTTTTTCTTTTTTTTTTACTCTGCTGTTTACCATTTCTGGTTGAAGCAAAATCCACAGGTTGCTGACCTCTGACCCCCCATAATCTAGGGCCGCCTCTGTAGTTGTCTGCACAGAGTTTAGTGACAGTATTAAAAGTTTTTAGCTGATGGAGCAGAAACAGCCAGGATGGGTAAACCTTCCTCCTGGTTTCTATATTTAGTATCCGTAAGATGGAAGAAACGGTTTATTTACGTTTGTCTTAAACTGCCATTACACTGTGAGGTCACCTGTGGACGGGGCTGTCCATAACGTCTGGTGTCTTTTTGTTTTGTCTTTTTCCCAGAATGCAACACAATTGTGTTTCAGAACGGATCCATTGAAATCTTAAAGGTGCCACTCACAGGAATTTTGCAGAATAAATGAGTCCTTTGGACTTTTCCCCTGAAACACTTATGTCACAGTTGACTTGTTTTGTTTTACCTGTGTGTGTGTACATAATATATTTGTATATATGAATATTGTAAATGCTGTTTCTATGTGTTTCTGACACGTGAACGTCTTATGATTCTGTTTCTCATTAAAACAAAAAACAGACCTTCCCTATTGATGTGAATGATAAGTGAAGTTTCCCTTTTTCCTGGACAAATAACTGACAAAATGTGTATTTAAAAAAAAAAAAAAAAGCCCAATCTTTATAGTGATCAATTTTTTCCAGCCAATACCAATCTGATTTTTTTTAAAGGTGCTTCAGGTTTCATTTTTCTTTTTAAAATTCAAATTAAATACTTTATTTGCCCCACAGGGAAATTAAATAATCTTAGGTAATGATTTTGAACATGACAATAAAGAAGCAGAATATTACCTTCACTTATGAATAAAATCTTGCCAATTATCTTTGGTCCAGTTTCTAGAGTAAATAGTTTGAAATAAAACTAACTTTCAAGTAACATCTCAGCAAGATATGAGTTTGTTTTAGTCAATTAATTCATATTAATTTTGAAAACAGTTCTAGTTTCACTGGCAAATTATTTCACTCATTACAAGATATTTTAATCTGTTATAAGTTAAACAATCTGGCAGTGGAGCCTGTTCACTGTGTTGAGTCAAAATCAACTGGTTACCTAGCAACCCCAGCAGAGCCCTGCCCGTTACCTAGCAACCCCAGCAGAGCCCTGCCCGTTACCTAGCAACCCAAGGGGAGTTCCAGGACGCTCCTCAAGCAAACGATCTTGCTAAAAGGTTACTTGTGAAGTTTTGTATGATTTCAAGTGTACTAAAATATTTGAACTAGAAACTAGACAATCTTGGTAAGATTTTGTGTTTTTGCAGTGTAAACCTTTGACTATAATTAAACTCAAAGTCAGAGTTCTGAGTTTTAGTGCACTTAATAGTATTACTCTGATTAAGGGAATAAATTGGCCTACCTGATGGTGCATCTCTAGTTGCAGTTTTCTAACCTGTTGGATCTGGAGATTGTGTTTAAACCATGAATCAAGTCTTCTATGTTTCCACCAAGGTCAGAAAAGAAACTGAAGGTCATCTGAAGGACAGGCTGTCCGCCGCCACCGGGGCTCTTTCTTGTCTTATGTATTTGTCTGTTGGAGTGACTCTTTGTACCGAGGGGCTAATGTGACACTAAAGCAGGTGCAAATGGAGACTGTTGTGGAAAAACCAAATGTTCTTGGAGATTAAAGTTGATTGAAATGTTTGCTTTGTGTCTGATTTAAAAGAAAAGTGTGATTTTTCCTACAGGACTTAAAGAAACAGTTTTGTTTTATTGTCATTTCTATTTTCTATGGATACAACAAAATTTTAATTTTATTATATATTTGACAATTAATCGCAAATAAAAAATTGTCACATTTTGCAGAATTTTTATTTAACCACTCAACCCTTTTTACCCAACATTAGAAATACATGAAGACAATTCTAAAAAAAAATAAACATTTTATTGCATAAAATGTAATAACATTCCTTTAGTGTATGCTTCATCATTTGTAGCAAAGGATGAATCTATAGCTGAAAAATACTTAATATGAAAAGCTCAGCCTTTTCTGTTTAGAGATAATTGATTATTTTTTGTATTAACCGATTAATTGATAGCAAAAGATAATTAATAGCTTATTTTGTTTGTTTTTTGCAGAATTTGAACCAAGTGAAGCTAAAACTATTCTAGTTGAGTTCAAACAACATATTTACAAATAAGGTTTTTTTTTTTATCTTAAATGCAAAATGTATATGTTGTATTTGAACAGTTTTAGATTAATTATTGCTTTGACTGGATTGTTCTTTCAACAAATTGCATTTTTTAGTCTATACCCTGTAAACAATTAACCAATTAGTAAATCAGTTTAGTACTAAATTGCTTCATCATGATTAATTGTTAATATTTTAATTGTAATAAGGAAAACGAATTTACTGCTTATGGCAGTGGTTCCCAAAGTGTGGGGCGCGGCCCGTAGGGGGGCACAGGAAGCGGTATGGATGAAAATCTTTGGGAACCACTGGCTTATGGAATATTTAATGCTCAGGTCTATGTGGAAAAAGTAACAGATTGATTTGGTCAATGCTATTAAATGTAAAAACTTCAAGATTGGAGAAAAGAAAAGGCTTCTTAAAAAGTAGACTGAAACATTTACAATTTTATTGTGCAATTCATATTACAATCGAATGCATAAAATACAGTACAATGTATAAAATATTTTTTTAAAATATTTAACATTTTTCTATCCCCTTTTCTATAAATAAAAATCACATCAGTGGAGTTGATGTGATATTAAATGTTACATTAAAAGCTGTTTATCTGAGCAAACTGATGTAAAAACTGGAGCAGGTCATTTAAAGTAAAAGAAACGTGGAAATTAGAAACATCTTCAGATGGAATAAAATACATAATTTAACAGTAAATATTAGGATTTCACAAGTATGAAAAACTAATTAAAAAGGTGCAAAAAGCATTTTAACTTTGGTAAACGTATTTAGGAGGGGAATAAAGCACAGCGGGCTAATTAAAGGGAGAAGAAGAAGAGAGAAGTCTTCCTCATTTTGCCTGTTTGTTGGATTTGTTGAGGATCTTCATGAGGTTTTTGGACATAAAATACGGCTTCTGCAGGGATCCATCGTTACGCTCCAGATCCTCCACTGTGAGAACAATAGTCAAGTTTTAATCAACTACTGCTTATAAACAGCGCCCTCTGCTGGTACATGAGAGGAACAAGAGTCTTAGAATGAATACGTCTATCTCAGTTTTATAACCTCCTTTCCACGTCGGCCTTATTTATTACATTTGCAATTATTTTAAACATTTCATTGAATTAATTATTGCCCTGACTGTTGATACACTGCAAAAACAAAATCTTACCAAGTATTTCTAGTGCAAATATCTTACTACATTTAAAATAAAATCAAAATAACTTACAAGTAGTTTTTCTGCAAGACATAGGAGCTTGTTTTGAGCTAATAATTTATATTAATGAAAAAGTTTAAGTTCCACTGGCAGAATATTTCACTTACAGTGTGGCAAAACATTTAACTTTTTTAATAATATTAAGGAATTATTTACTTAAAACAAGGTCCTATATCTTACAGAAAAGTTGCTTGTAAGTAAAGTTTTGGCTGAAGTTTAATAAGATATTTGCACTAAAAAGTAGACCAAACATAATTGGTAAGATTTTATGTTTTTGCTGTGTGCAGGCAGGATTAAATGAGAAGTTATTTTCTTTTAGCTAATCTAGCTAACTAGGCTAGGTTAGCTGACCTAACTTAGCTTAACTCAACTCGTTTAGAGGATCAAATATTTTAATTTTCCCTCCTGTTTCTGATTTAGCTTCACACTACAGATGAAATTTGCACATTATTATTATTATTATTATTATTATTATTAGGTTGGCTAATCTAGTTTAGCTAACCTAGATCAGCTAACTAATCTGTCTAGGTTAGGTAAGGTTAGCTAGCTAGAGAGACATTTCTGTGTGGTAATAACTGATGACGGTTCAGTAGTGATGACTGTGTTATGATTGACGTTTACTCACAGAAGCAGAGGAAGAGCGTGTCGACACACATGTTGTACACACTGAAGAAACCGTGAGCTATGAGGTAGCTACCAAACACCACAGTCTGAAACAGCATCAACATACATGGGTAAATATAAAATACAGCTGGATGTTTAATGATAGAAAACAGAGTGATTATCAGCTCACAATAATTGGCATCCAGTAGTAGTTGAGAATTTCAGAGCGAAATGTGTTGCCTGGGAGTTTAATCCGTCCAGAGAAGAAAAAGAACGACAAAACACCTGAAGAGGAAAATAAGCAGGAATTATTTACTTAAAATAAGTAAATAAACAACCACATTATTTACTTAAAATTAACATTTCTGCAAAATATAAGAGCTTTTTTTAAGTAAATAATTCCTGAACAATGTTAAAATGTACGAGCTCCATTTATTTCACTTATAACATGGGAACAATGTTATAAAAATAAAATCAATATTAAGGAATTATTTTCTAAAAACAAGCTTCTATATCTTCCTTAAAAGTTACCTGTAAGTCAGTTTTGCCTTATTTCAAGTAAACTAAGTGTTTAAATGTGAAACTAAACAAAACTACTTGATAAGATTGTGTTTTTGAAAACAGAATCCATGTCCTCACCTACTCCTCCAACCACAAGCAGTTTTCCAAAGAACAGCAGAATGTCGGTCACTTTATCAAGAACCACGACCCTGAGGAGGAAAAATAAAACCGCGTCATAAACGGCTTCAGAGGATGGAAACGATCTTATCACTTTAAAGCAGCACAAACCTTATGATATTTCTCATGAGCAGACTGAAAGCGTTTTTTGCTGAGACGCAGAAGTTCTTCCCATAAATAGCAATCTGACGAAAAAAGAAGAAATATTTAGGAAAAATGATGAGTTTGAATTGATTCAGGTTTTCGTGACAGATTGTTCCCTCACCATGATGTAGGCGTTTCTGTTGATGAACTTTATAAACTTCTCCAGACACCAGAAGCAGCATTTTAAGCAGCACAGTACAAAACGGGCACAAGGGTTTTGTGCCGCTGGAAACAAGACATTAAACGTTGAAACAGTCCCTCAAAAACAAAAATCTGTTTCATACTCATCTAAAACTACTTATTTACAGCAAATGTTGCTCATTTCACATTTTAAATCAGCTGAAATAGACTTACATCTGGTCTTGTGGTCGATGTACTCCAGGATAATCCTCACGACTTGAACCACCGTCAGGATTAAAGAACCAAAGGCGAGAGAGCCAACATGGTACCTACAGTAAAGGTCAAACATTACAAATCCCAGTTTAAACGAGAAAATAACCAGCAAGGAGACATGGTGACCACAGCAGGACACTAGTCAAGGTTTAGCACAGGAAAACATTTTGCAAAATAAATCTAACAAATCATAGTGACCTATGATGTCTTGTGAGCTGTTTTAGGGCGTCCTGTCACTTTAAATCTAAATAAGCTGCTCCTGGCCACGCCCCCCAACTCAACGTTCACACTCACAACTGAAAATGGCTGCAATCAGATGAGGAATTATTTATCTTTGCATCTTTGAAAAGCATTAGTAGAGCCTCATCCACAACCAACTAGGTTGTGCAGCAAGTTGTTTCTGGATGGTAAGTCGTCAACAACAAAATACTTCTCTTTTCCAGCAGCCATTGTACGGCAGTAAAACCAGCTGACCAAACGTGCTGAAGCTTTTCTTGGGTTACTAGGTGACAGGCTGGGATCAGCTGGGGTTGCTAGGTAACAGCACAGTGCTCCATTGACAGATTATTTCATTTATAACACAGGAAAAATGTCTTGTTATAAGTAATATGCCAGTGGAAATATAAGTTTTTTAGAAATTAATATTAAGGAATTATTGACTTAAAACAAGCTGCTATGTCTTGATAAAAAGTTACTTGCAAGATATTTTTGTCTTATTTCAAGTGTTTTAAGGAACTAGACCAAAGATGTTTGGTAAGATTTTGTGTTTTGCACTTAAGGGAAAGTTGTTTTTTTTACTAGGTTCTTGGGACGCCCCGTACACCTTAGCGCTCTGAGTGGTGAGCCATGTTGCCAAAACCCCCCAAAAAACACAGTTTCTGAGTTCACAGCTTAACATTTAAATAAAAAAAGATTGTAAAACCGGATTAAAACACCAGATGGAGCTTTAATGTTTCTTTTACTTTAGAGAAATATTTTAATGTTGCTAAACTATAAACGAAAGGATTATTTAGATTACAGTTGCAGAAATCTAAATAACTGAACTTAAACTCTTTACATTACCTGAGTGTTCGCAGAAAGCTGGCACCCACTGGAAACATGGGGATGTCGTCCGGCTTGCTGAAGGCCCAGTAGTAGGAGGCGAAGGCCCCCGCCAGCGTGCACTGCCCCATGGCGATGACGAAGTTCACACACCACAGGAAGGCTATCGCGTTGTAAATCTGCAGGTTGAACATGTTCTTCTGGAAGAGACCTTCCTGGTTGTAGTTGATGAAGATGCAGCTGGCTGAAGGGCACTCTGGGTAATTTGATGAGTTGAAAGTCTGGCAGCAAGTCAGAAAGAAGTTAGTGATGAAATTATCCCTGTACTGAAAACATATGAGGTCATAGTTCAACCTGAGGGTCACAGGTCTTGTTGCCAGTGATGCTCGTACAGCCGCCGTACGAGGAATTTAAAGGTACCACTTTGTAGATGGGCTGTCCTGACGTGGCCAAGTATCTGCAGATCCCAGTTCAGCCAAAACAAACACTGGAGTCCAACGCTGGGCAGTTACTAGTTACATTTACTCAATTACATTTACTGGAGTAATGTTTTTCGAAATGTTCTTTTAGTAATATTTTTATTGAGTGTACTTTTTAGCTTTTCTTTAGTAATTTTATTGTGAAGTATCTCTACTCTTGAGTAAAATTTATGGATTCTCTACCCACTGAGTGAAAAACTAACATGTTTTACCAAGAATTTACCACAAACAAACACAATCTTGCAGTTTTTGATAAAGTTTCAGAAGTTTTATATTGAAAGATACTGATTTGGAAAAAATTTATTTTACCTGATTTTGTTACTTGCATGAATTATTGTAATTTTCATCCTTAAAATTCCAAAATTTCCACTTAACTTTATATTTTGTTCTGTCTGATAATGTAATTTTTAAATATTAAAAGATTGATAATTTGATCAGTTACTGAGTATTTGAGTAGACTTTTTACCAAATACTTTTTTTTACTATTACTTGTACAACTTTTGGATACTTTGCCCACCTCTACTGACAGTAGCCAAAGGACGGTAGGGTTTACAAAAATTGTACTCAAGTAAAAGTAAAACTACTTCAACATATTTTTACTTAAGTGACAGTAAAAAGTAGCCGTCCAAGAAATTACTCAGGCAAAAGTAAAAAAAGTCTTCTCAAGTACTGAGTAACTGATCTAAACATCAATCGTTCAATATTTTAAAATTATATCATCAGACAGAACAAAACAAAGTAGAAATTTTGGTATTTTAATGACAAAAATTAAAATAAATATTTAGGACTGAAATGATTTGTCATGATTAATAGATTATTTAGTAAACCGATTTAGTAATTGATTAATTGTTAAAGGATACATTGCGGTGGCGCCCCAGTAGGAGACGCAGACCAGCAGCAGAGCGAATGTGACCAGAGGAAACGCCAGGGAAGACATCATGTGACCAATCGCTCTGCAGGTTAGAAACAGGAGTTAACATCTCAAAAACAAACGTCTTTATTAAAAACAACATGTTCTGTTTCTGCATCTTGAATCAAAGCAGCTCAATCAGAGGGTTCTGTTATGGACAACATTAGCTGCGTTTCCATTACAAATATGAGAAAAAATGTTAACATTCCACTAATGTAGCCGACAGCTCCTCCCCTTTTTTTCTGTTGCCATCGGTAACCGTGGTCTGTATTAGGCTCAGCTCTGTGTTTTCTTTACAAATATCAATTTCTAACATATATTTTAGACAAATTGAATCATATACAGTGTTTCATGAGTAATTTTGCCATGTTTTGTGTATGTTTTCAACTGTTATTATTAATGTTGTCTGTTTTAACTATGTTTGATTTTAAAAATGCTAACTACTGCCAACTGCTCATTGGGAGCTATTGCTTTGTAGTTTTATAGGCTTGTTTATTATATTTTATTTCATGTGCAGGGGCAGAAGCTGTTAACCATCTTGATTTCATCTTTTGTTAGAGTAAATACACTAAACCTGAATGTGTCCGTCGTGAAGTCCACCTATTAGACCTGAGACAAACAGATGGGTTACAGATGGTCAGTGGAAACGCAGCTACCGACAGTCACCCAGGGCAGCAATAGCAATGGGGCGCACAAGCACCAGGTAAAAAAATATAACTCCAGTTATACCTTGAACAGGTTTTCTAATGCTTTTTTTCCAGTTGTGATCCGACTCACCTGCTGGACTCCTGAATGAGAGCGATCGCTATCAGGATTCTGGTTCTGAGGAAGATGAGGGTGAGAAGGATGATGGCTTCCACCACACAGAGGATTATCACTGAGGGTCAGAGAAATTATCCACACCAATCACTCACAGCTGCTCATTCAACAAACATCATTAATAAAAATTTAGCTTTTGTCCCGTAATTTGAAATCTGCTTTTTGTATTTACTCACGGAATCTCATTTTAAAAAAGAATAAACAGAAAACATCTTTAAGGAGATAAAAAGTTTTTCACAATACTGCTGAAGTAAATGCTGGCAATTAAAACAGATTAGAACCGCAACTAACAATTACTGTCATTTCTTCCAGACCTTTCCATCAATTTATTGATCTCATCGGGTTCCTACTGACCCAAAACCTCAACAATTTTCTTAAAAACTGAGAATTAACTGAAAACACAAAACACATTTGGATTAAAAACAAAACTAATCTTACAAATGGCCAGCCAGGTCTCCTGGACTTGCAGATAAGTCTGAAAGTTTGTGGTGAATCCCACGTTACTGATGCTTGCGGACTGTTGTTTGTAGTTAGCGTATTCCCAGTAGCAGTGCCAGATTCCTGTGTTGGAAAATTAGGGATTAATCAAAAACATCTTAAGAAATGGAAGTTAAAATTTAGAAAAACAGCTTGAAATCACAACAGCGATGAAAAAAAAAAAATCACTTTAAAACTGTTGTTAGCTGTTAGCTGGAAGACAAAAAACATAAAATAGTGCTGTAAATAAAAAAGCAGCTGAGTTTTTACCATAAGCGCCAGCTGCCAGGAGTCCGATGATGATCAGCCAGATCATCACTGGAGCGATGAACCTCAGCAGCAGCAGGAACAGCAGACTGACCACCATGGCTATCACCAAACCACTAAAACCAGTTAGACAGACAAGAGGAAGAAACCAGTTACCAATGAGACAACAGGAGATCTAAGCTTAAAAACATAAATTAATTTAACGAAAAATACTTAATTCTCTTAAAGACTAATGAAGTGAAACAAAAAACTGCAATTATTTTTTATTTTATTTCATTCTAATTTTAATTTGTAATCTTCCAGTTGCGTTATGTCCATGTTTTTATTACTTTATGTGTGGAAACTGCAGAGGTTGTCACATTAATGCCGAGTACTACAGCTGAAACGATTAATCGGATTAATTGTGACAAATTGATTATTATAAATAATTGTCAACTAATTTAGTAATCGATTAAAGCACGTGTGTCAAACTCAAGGCCCGCGGGCCAAATCCGGCCGGCCGTAGCTTTTTATGTGGCCCACTAGATTCTAGACTAAACACTAAGTGTGCTTAAATATAATGCAATCAATCAAATAAATACAGTTTTTATCCATTTACTGCCAAATTATATCTTGGGAGTTATTGGGGAAATTCACACGAGATCAACAAATCCCAGCACTTTTTTGCATTAATACATAATTAGGAGTTTATTGCAGATTTTTCTCAAAAATTGTCAAAAACTTTCTTACTTGTACTAAACGGCTGCCTTAGCCTTAATTAATGTCAGTTTATAGTCTATGATCTATACAGCGAGTAATAAAAAGTCACATTTACCCTCATAAATAAGTGAAAATATTTCCAAATTAGTACCACAAACAAAATCCTTGAGGGACTGAAATTTAAATAATTTTATTTAATTTTAAGAATTCATTGATATTTTAAGTTTGGTGAACAGGTTTTATCAATACATTTTGGCAGAACCGGGCCTTTAAGAGCATTAATGATTTTGATTTGGCCCAAAACAAAGATGAGTTTAACACCCCTGGATTAAAAACTCAAAAAAGGCCATTTGCTGACTGCAAAAATGGCTGGGTGTTTCTGGAAACAGCTGAGACCCATATGGAAGTACAAAAATGTCCAAAATGTTACTTTTAAAGGGAACCTATAATGCTAGACTTGCATCTGTAAAGTGAAATTTTGTTAGTCCATCATATAAAATCCTCTGAAGCCTGTATTTATAAAGTGGTAAAATGTGAAACTGGTGCAGCTCAGCTAAAAACTCACAGTAGAATCCATGGCCAGGATGATGCAAAATCTTCAAAGATCCGCAGGCCAACGTTTTTGAGATTGAAGCTGTTGATTATGTCTCTAATGAGGAGAAATTCAAAGATAAGTTGCATTAGAGCTGCTCTCCTTTCAAACTCTGGATAAAAACCAAAACTTAACAAGAACTAAAGCAAGGATGACATGGCGGCTTTCGTCTAAAACAGGAGTGACCCATCCAGTACAGGAGAGCTACTGTTCTGCAACTTTTGGATGCATCCCTGCTGCAACAAACCTCAATTATATACAGGGTTCATACTCTTTCCCTCAGTAAAATTCAAGAACTTTTCAAGCATTTTTAAGGGAACTTTGGTTTTTTAGAATTATATGGAGCTAAATTGGGGTCATAAAGTTCGCAATTATTTTTTTTTACTGAAAAAGCAAATTTGAAAGTGGAAAATAAATTTGAAACAAAAAAAAAAAGATTTGTAACTAAGAAAAATAAACTGGCAAAAAATAAAACTAAAAAAATAGTTTTCAAATTTTTTTCAGTTTCAAACTCCTTTTCCACTTTCAAAACAGACATTTTTGAGCAAATTTTATGGCCCAACTTAGCTCCATATCACTCATCTGAGGCAAGTTTGCTAGTTTACTGTTGAAACTGAAAAAAAAAAAATAAAGTTGAAACTTAAAAATAATTTTGAAACTGAAAAAATATATAAACTGGAGAAAAAAATGAAACAGAAAAAAAAACTGTTTGAGACAGGGAAAAAAAAAGTAGTTTTGAAGTTTTTCTCAGTTTCAAAACAGACATTTTTGAGCAAACTTCATGGCCCTGATTTAACTCCATATAACTCACTTGAAACAAGTTTAGTCTGATTTAACTTCAGACAGAAAAAATGTGTTTGTGTTTTTATTAGATTTCTGAAAACATCTGGTTTCAAACACATAAAGTTAATCCAAATTAGGCGTTAAATTGCATTTTATTACCAAACTGTGCAGTTTGAATATCAAGCACTTACAAGGACTTTATACAGAAATCAAGCATTTTCCAAACCTTGAACAGACCTACTTGACATTCAAGCATTTTCAAGGATTTCAAGCAACCTGCTTCTTGTTTACCAGGCCCTCTGCAGAGCTGAATTGATGCGTTTTGTATCTGAATTAGTAGCTCTCCAGGAATGAACATTTAACACACTACAGAGCCGTCACTACATTGACCCATTTTCCTCCGCTACACCTTCAACAGACACAAAAAACAAGACAAACTTTAAAAAGTCTCCTTTAATCATCAGATTAAAGTAGTAGACTGAAACTAATAAGTTTTGTGAGGCGTTTAGAGGCCGGCGTGCATCCCTGAAGCCACCGCCACCCAGCTGCTACACTAAAGCCAATGAAAACTCACAACCACTGACCGTGAGCTGGTGATGAGGAGTAGGGAGGAGGCAGAGAAAAGCTGAGGTTTATCATCTGTTGGTGCTGTAAACATTTTAACGGTTAGTGGTTTGTGTCTTACCCGGTGCCGTTCTTGATGAGGTTCGCCGTCTCGTTAACTGAGCTCGGCAAACCTGGGACGTTGGAGAAAGTGGGGGGGATTGAGCCCAGTTGCTGGATGTCAGGGAAACATCTTCCTAATGCTAAAAAACAGAGGGGGGAAAAAGAGAGAGATCTGAATTTCACAAAATGAAAACAAAACTTTTCTCTTTTAAAGTTGGTAAAAGTGGTTAATATTTAAACAAGAGTCATAACATTGTGAGAATAAAGTCGTAATATTGACAGAATAACGTCAAACTCATAAAAGTAAACATAATTGTAATACATTGAGGAATGTTGAGCATCTTGTGTTTATACTTTATATTTATTTGGCTAATAAGGAAACACATGAGCTGAAGGGTTCAATTCAACTTTAGTCTGGTTAAATTAAAACTTCATTCCTGTATTATTACTAAAATTACTTTATTTTGGTAATATTGTGACTTTATTCTCAGAATATTACAATTCTGTTCTCGTTATTTTGACATTATTCTCGTATCACTACGAGTTTATTTAAGTAATATTACTTTATTCTCTATGCATTATAGCTTTATTTCTTAATACTGTGACTTCATTCTTGTAATATTACTTTATTCTCGTATTACTGCAACTTTTTTCTGGTAATTTTTGTCTTTGTTCTTATAATATTAATTAAGACTTTATTTTCATAATTTCATAATTATTTTAACTTGTATGAGTTTATGCTCTTATAATTGTGACTTTATTCACATAATTCTATGACTTTATTCTTGTAATTTTCTCTTAATTACTGTAATTTTCTTCTTTTTTATCTTTCTTAGCCTGACCTTAGCACTCATGAATAATCAAAGATTTTTTCCTCACCTGAGGTTGTTGGTATGTGGAAGAAAGGACAGAGTTCTTTGTTCACAATTTCTGAAACACTCTAAAAATAAGATCATTTATAGTTTTAAATAAACTCTAATTCAGATTTATGGTAAAACAGCAGCACCAAAAAGCTGTAGCTCACCAAATTGGTTTTTCCCAGGTCTAATGATGGAACGCATAAACTTTGTTCAAAAACATCCTTTGCTAATTTTCCAGGCAAATATGCCAGAGGGCTGACAACCCAGAAGGTTGAAGGACATTCTTTTACACAAATCTGTGGGTGAAAATAAAAGCTTTGTGTTAATTAAAGTGAATCCAGACAGCTGTAGAGTAAACATAAAGCTGGTGTCTGTACCTGTGTGGTTGGGCACTGCAACCCGCTCAGAGTCGTCATCAGAATGTTGGCAGATGAGGCACATTTCAGAATATCAAAGTAGAACAAGTATGGTTTGTCTCTGCAGGAGAAAATCAGGTTTTATTATAGGATTTAAAGCTAAGGAGTAATCACACTCCTGAATTGTTTTCACTTATTTTTGTTTTACAGATTACAATACAGTTCAATGTATTTTCTTTAACTTTAAAGCAACATGCCAATACAAAGCATTCTACATGGTACACAGAAAAAAAAAGAGTCTGAAAAGTGTGACTTGTCTTTTTTGCATTTTCAGTCAGAGGCTTTTTTAGATTTGTTGCAAGACTGTCTGCTACTGGAGCTCCTTCCAAAAGTCAATAGATGATGTCATCACCTAATTTACATATTTGGTCACATGTAATCCAGGCAGTAGAAGAAATGATTATCTAATTTGAATAGAAATACTATAAACATTTAGAACTACAACTAAACTTTATAAAATAATTGAACAATGGCAATTTTATAATGTAAATTAATACTTTGCAACAGAGTATTAGGGCCATAGTACGACTTTTTTTTTAAATTACAAGAACAAAGCAATAATATTAAGAGACGTCATATGGGAATAAAGTCGTAATATTTCAAGACTAAATAATAATATTATGAGAATAAACTTGTATGAGAAAAAAGTCATAAAACAAGAATAAAAATGTAATAATATAAGAATAAAGTCAAAATACTATGACTTTATTCTCGTAATTTTATGACTGTAATTCTATTTTCTTTCTTTTCTTAGTGTGGCCCTAGTACTCCGTAGTTCTACATAAATCAGTTTTGTATAATATCAAACTTTACTCAGTGAAAGGTGGTTCTACTAAGTATTGTTGAAGAGACATATACAGTTCCTTTTTATGTTTTTATTGGTGAGAAAATATTAAAAACTATCAGTTCTACTTCACATCTCTGCATTAGTGTGTGTTGGTTTGTCACATAAAATCCCCATGAAATAGATTGCAGATTCTGTTTGTAATGTGACAAATTTGGGAATGCTGCTGCATTATTAGAAAAATGTAATAAAAACAGTGGGCACCAACTTGTTGGGTCCAATGCCACAGAACCATCCGGTTGAATTCCTTGGAAAGAGGACATGTCTGGGATCTCCGTAGAGCCAAGCTAAAAGGAAAAACAAGCAAACAAATCAAACATTTTTTAATTTAGCCTTTATTTACCAAGATAAAAATCCACTGGAATTAGAAACATCTTTTTCAAAGGAGTCCTGGCTGAGGGGCAGCAACACAAAAAAGAAGAAAAAATAAAAAACTAATCAAAGTTTGTTTAAAAGCACATCTAAAATCCAAAATTATTAAACAAAAATTGGAAAACTTCATGTGGTTGCAGGGGGTTTTAAATTTCCCCAACCCAGCCACCAGGGGGCACTGCAGCTTGAACGTTCACGTTTTGACAACCAGCTCCCTGGTTTCCAGGTCACATATACAGTAAACAAAAACACAACAAGAACCAGTTCGTACCTGGACCTATTATTAATTCAAAATCTGATCCTAAATAAAACCCCTGCGGTTTGTTTGTTTTCAACATTTCCACAGATTTTTCCATCTTTAACAGATTTGTTAGCTAAAGTAAAGCAAATCCACCTTCGATAATTAGTGATTTTGAAAAGTTTCCAGTGGAAATAAGGTTGTTCACACATATTGTGGCAGCAGATAACCTGGTTAATCAGTCTGATGTGTTGACTGTAGATAGGAGATCGAGCCCTGAGTGCTGGAATGAGATTGAGGACAAAGAAATAAAGACCTGCTGGCCGCACAACGATGGGAAGTTTCATTCACAGATGAGAGGGAAATGCTTAAAATGCAAGGAACTCAAAGGAACTCAGAGTTTCCTATTATGTCCAAAACATAAACTCCAGCATCTGTGAGTAAAACAGATACAGATCAGTGTAGCTCACTTTTATGATTTTTATAAACTATATTTACCCGTTTCTGTTCTAATAATTTTTGTTATTTATTTTCCCTCATTAGTTTCATTCCTTTCTGTGTTTAGTTTTAGTTTATTTGTATCTCCTGTTAATGCGTTCGGATCTGGATTCCTTTATTAGTGTTTTCCTTTCTGTTTATTGTTTGTTAGTTTTAAGTTTAGCTAAATTGTTTATCTTCCATTTTCTCTCATTCTTCTACCCCCAGCTATACTTACACTGCAAACACTGCTTGGTATTGTATTATTAATACAATACCAAGTTGGTATTATGTGGTATTGTACTAAGTATTTATTTACAATACATTACCAAGTATTGTATTTTATTAGAATACTTGGTAATGTAATAAGATACATTATGTGGAAGAAATATCTTTAATCTTATTACTTGGTAATGTAATAAGATACATTACCAAGTATTTTATGCCTTGTTTAAACTGCAAATATATTAGTACACTTGAAATGAGACGACAACTTACAAGTAACTTTTCATCAAGAAATGGGAGCTTGTTTTAAGATGATAATTCCTTAATGTTAATAAAAGAAATACTAGCTTCACTGGCAGGTTATTTCACTTACAACATGGGAAAATGTCTTGATATAACTTAAATAATCTGTCAGTGAAACTAGTAGTTTTCTATCAATATTAAGGAATTATTGACTTAAAACAAGCTCATATCTCTTGCTGAAAATTTACTTGTAAGTTAGTTTTGTTTTATTTCAAGTGTATTAAGATTTTTGCACTGGAAACTAGACTAAAAGTAGACTTTGTGTTTTTGCAGTGCATTCTCTGCTCCTTCCTCCGACTGTTCGTTTGTTTCCTTTTCCTCCATTCACCCCATTGCCCTGCTGAATCTTCCTGCTCCAGTTTCATGTCTTTCATTTCTCGTTAATAAATACACCTCCTAAAGGAAACGGTAGAAAAACCTCAGAAGAAGAAATGAGCACAACTTCCTTCTTCACAAAATGTAAACAAAAATGTAGTAGCGTCAGATTTTAGTGGCTCTAGGTTTTCTCTTTGGTCTTTGGTAAAACTTCTACAAGCCATTTCTCCTGCAAGCTCTAGACACTTTTGTTTGTTTTGGTTGTATTTACCCAGAATGCCCTGCACTTTAATCCACTTCCTGCTTTTGGAGTGGACTCCAGTCCGCTTCACGTTCACATATGCATCAAACTGCATTAACAGTGGAAGTTGTGCCAGAAACTTTTGGATCTTTTGGTTTCACTCACCTAACATTCCTACGCCTATGTAGCCGAGGATGACGACCATGAACAGAATACAGCAGATTATATCCGTGCATCCTCTGTGGAGGAAATTTAATGAAAACAACAAAAAAGAAGTCAGGAAGAATTTGAATATATCAGTGTAGAATAAAACAAAATATCATAAAATTTCACCTTTTCTTTATGGGTCCATTAAAGGTTGGGTCAAACTGGGCCGGTTCACCTGGGAGCAGGAAACAGTCATTAAACATTAATCAGGGGACCTCACTGTTTATGGCCATTATCAAGTAAACAGTAGCAATGGAGACGTCATGAACTTTTAATCACTTTAAGAAACAGACAGAAATATTATCAGTATCTACAAATATGGAAAAAAACAACAACTTCCTGTTGCTTTTTAAAATAAAGTGTTTCTTTGAGTTTTCAAGTTAATAAATTACTGTGGAACTGAGTAAGAAAAATGTTTTAAAGCATGACAGAATATGTACTTGCATTTTCAACCAAGGTACAGGTCAAGGTTAATGTTTCACTGCAAAAACACAAAACATACCAAGTATTTTTAGTTCTAGTGCAAATGTCTTGGCACACTTGAAATTAGACAAAACTAACTTAAAAGTAACTTTTTAATCAAGATATAGGAGCTTATTTTAAGTCAATAATTCAATAATGTTGATGAAAAACTATTTGTTTTATTGGAAGATAAAATACCTTATTAGCAGAGGAAAAATGTCTTGTTATAAGTAAAATAATCTTCCAATGAAACTAATACTAATACCATTAATATTAAGAAATTATTTATTTAAAATAAGCTCCTAATTCTTGCTAAAAAGTTATTTTTAAGTTAGCACCTTGAAATAAGACAAAACTAAGATATTTGTACCAGAAACTAAACCAAAAATACTTTGTAACATTTTGTGTTTTTCCCGTTTCTAAGTTTTTTCTTTTTTATGCTCCTTTTTAGTCAGGATTTATTTAAGTTACATTCACATTTATCATTACGAGTATGAAATAAAACATAAAATAAAAATGTACTCTCCAGAATCTGGACATACTTTCCAGTATTTTCCTTTTCTGCATTTTGAAACAAGTGTTTTTGGCTGCTGTATGCAATACAAAAGAAAGAAACCAGAACACTAAATAAAGTGAGAACCTACAAATCCATTATTTTTTAAGTCAAATGTACTGAAATTCTTGGATCTTGTAAAATTCAAAATTATACAATTTATGTTAAAAATCAAGAAGCTGTCAATTACTGGATGTGAAAATAGGAACAGAGGAAATATTTGCAGTCTGATCGCTCTGAGCTCAGTCCTGACATTAAAATATGATTTCTGCTCCAAATTCACATAAAAAGAAAATCACCTATTCAGCTCTGAAGACTAGACATATTTCAAATACAAACACAATAAAAAAATACACAAAACATCTGCTTATCCAACGCCATATCACTTCATCATAATTATTTTAACATTTATTTTAAATGCAGAAAGATTTAAACTGTTGCATAAACTGACACCTTTAATTTTTTAAAATCTCAGTTCCTTTTAAGCTGCATTTTAGTCATGGTACAAATAACTTGTTTTATCTTTTTACACATTGTTTTCAATATTGTTTGGTGAAGGTGAAGGTAATTTTATTTATGTAGCACATTTTCAGCAACAAGGCAATACAAAGTGCTTTACAGGAATTAAAAGGAAATACAAACAAAATAAACCAAAGGAAAGAGCAAAAGAAGAAAAAAAAATCTAATGTTGATCTAAAGTATGTAAACTAGACACTCCTACTCAGGGTTGGTAGATAAGTATAAGTATAAGTCAGTAATCTCTGGTCTAATTCATTTTCTGGGTTGGAAGAATAGGAGTCTAAAAAGTAGTTGCTAAGGTAGTTTTTCTGGGTTCCAAGTTCTAATCCTGGTTCTGGGTTGAGGTAATAGGAGTCTCTCTGAAAAAATTATTTAAAAATTAATCGAAGAAGTTTAATATTGGTCTAAATAGTGAGTACTCTACATTTTCTAAAGAGAATAAGCTAAAGAGTGACTAATAAACTAGTCTAAAAAAATAAATATTGAACTCTTAATTCATAAAAATTTCAATAAGTTTAGCTGTGTAAATATGGGATTTGTTTCACAATTCAAGGCTAATGCTTATGCACACTTTTTCCTTCCACTCAACTTTTCTGGACACTCAGCTCTCTTTGGCAATGACCTTGTTAATGTTTTAACGACCTGTAAAATCAACCATCGTACTCATGACAGTCCAGCCATAACATTAAAACTTTAAAGGTTTTTTATTGACCTTACGCAACATTCAAACTGTAAAGGCTGAGTTTTCATTTACTGTAAGCCATTATTATAACTTTTTTAACGTATAATTTAAGAGTTTTAGTTTTTGAACTGAATTTCAAAACTGTATTTCCTGTTTTATTATGAGATACGTCATTATAGAGTTTGTGAGGTGTCATGGTTGCTTCCTGGAATAAACAGAACAATGGCAGTGAGTTTCAAATTTCTGCTTTACAGGAACAGAGCATTTTAAAGAGCGCTGCACTCACACGGGCTGAAATTTAAATATCATTTGAATCTGGGACATACTTTCCAGATGAGTGAGAGTCACAAACATTTCCTGGTTTTAACAGAATACTGAGAAAAGTTTATTTTAGGGAGCTGAGTTAGCTTCTCTCTCGCTGCTGACAGTTGGGTTAATGTGCAGGAAAAACCTGCTGAGTGAGTTTTTCCTCATGCCAAACACAAGAGGGACTGGATAATCATTTCACCGCTAAACCAAACTCGCTGAACGTGTCTTTAGCAACAATATAAAAACCAACAGGTGAATATTTTCTATCATTCATGCAAACACAGGATGATGAAGTTGTTCATCCAAAGGGAGCGGGAGGTCGCCACGCAGCTCGGTGACAGCAGGCGTTTCTTACTGCGACTCGGCTATAATTACCTCCAGTGGGACAGATTTGAATAGGAGTGAATGGAGACTGTGTCAACATTATTCTCAGCCAAAGGCTTCGCTTAGAATGCAAATACTGAACCAGGATTCAGGAAGTTCAGAGCAAACCATGCAGGTGCAACCTGACAACGTCTTAGATTCACAACTATATGCAAACTTCTTAAGATCTAACCTGAAACAAATAGTTTTAAGGCTGATTGTTAGGGTCAAAATGTCACCACTGGGGAGAAAAGTCTCAAAAGATGTTTGTTAGAATTTCCTATAGTGGTTCTTGGAAGAGACTTGACATTTGCTTTGTAGTTGGGAATAAATTGGCTACTTATCCAGTCAGTTTTACCTTGGAAAATATGAAACGTCTTGGAAACCAGAGATTTTTCTGATGTCTTTACTCAGTGACCAAGCTAACGGCTACAAACACAGGCTATTAAAAAAATTCTCTTTGTTTTCTATTCAAAATAAACACAGTAGGAACATATAGTCCTGTTACAATAACACATTTTGCTGGACGATAAATAATTGTCCCTAAAGTTACTGCGATGAAAGATAATGTCGTTTTGAGACGATTTTCAAGTAGTATATTGATAATGGTATAATAATGTAAGTTTAACTTATCAAAGACTAATGAACTAAAATTAAATTTTGTAACTAACACAACCAATAAGATATAAGAGAAGCTATAAATAAAGTGAATTAAGAAGTTGTAAAACCAAATATTATGGTTTTTTTCACAAATAATTAGGAATCACGTTCCGCCAGATATATATATATAAAAAAAATTTTTAAAAAAAAGGCAAATCCAGTAAGGAGATTAGCATGAAATCCACTTACTGGATAGTACAAAAAAAAAAAAAAAACTAATTTTACTATGACTATGATACAATTTTATATGCAAGCCGGCCATATTGGATTGGAGAAAAAGGTTGGTGATGTTCTGTGACTTTTCCCACATTGAACAGATTATTCTTATGTGACGTCATACTGAGCTGACAGCCATTTTGGTAGGTATCAGTAACTAGCTGTCATGACAGTTGCTATGGAGTTGCTATGACAACAATAAAAGAAATCCACAAGCTTAGAACTAATTCTCACCTCATTCCAATAATAATAATTATTATTTTTATTATTAGCCAATGCTAATAATAATAAATAATAATATTAATAATCTTTCTAACACTAAAGCAGAATGTTTGTTTATGAATCTGTATGATATTGTTTGGGAAAAAGATTTAATCTAAAGTGCAAAGTATTTCTACTTTGACTACAAAATGTTACATGTACGGTGGCCATGTTGGATTTTGAGGTTGGGATTGAGAAACAGAATACCACCTTTTATGTAGAATACTGTTAATTTTTTAAGCTACAAAATTGGAAACTTTAAACTTAAATGAATAATTATTTTTCAACCAATCAAGTGATCAAGAATGTTTTGCTTTGTGCTTAATGTTATCAGAATGACTAAAAAAAAAGTCACAGTATGGTTTTAAAACGGCCCCAATCAATGAAGGAAGTTAATTTTGATTAAAGTAGTACAGGTTCTGTTTTATTCTCTGTTAAGGTCCGTAAAGAAGATAAAGGAAGAAGTAAGAAAACAATAACCCAGAAACACTCTGAAAAAACTAAGAGGATATAATTAAAAATATAAACTTTTCCACTGACGTTGCTTTTCGCTCAGTTTCATATTTCAGTTCTGCAGACAGTCTGGCGTGTGTTTAGAGTAAACAATGACACTTGCTCACCGTGTTCTCCTCCCACGGATATAAAAGATATTTAAATTTTTTATGTCCTTGTAAAAACCAGAGAAAAGCTTTAAAACTTGCAGACTTTGGATCTCAAACAGTCAAACTGCAGAGTATTTTTACAGCTTAAATCAGAGATCAGTGACCTTCACTGAGGAGGAAAGACTTGAGTTTCTAGTTACAGAAATGCTAAATGTGTGTAATAATTAGACATTGGGAAAATAAGGCTCTGATTTAAGGACAGAGAATGAAAAAGTTTATAATTAAGTTAAATATTGTCATAAGAGATACAAATGTGAGAGTAGTGTTACTTCCCCCCATGTAGTAAAAAAACTTTTTACAGACAGAAAAATAACTTGGCTTATATAACATATAATCATCCAACATGACAGACACTAAGAAGCAGCTTTAACATCATTGTTATTGTTTTATTCTTATCAAGGCTCAAGTCTGAGACTTTTTATGTACATTTTGCCGCCAAATGTCGTCAAGAATCAAATAAACTTAGATTATGAGCTTCCTCTTTACACAACCATCATGTTAGCAGAGTTAACTCGTTTTAAGAAAAGTGGAGATTTGGACATGTTTCAGTTCTGTGTGGAGTAATTTGACCCACTCTGAGTCCAGACTTTGACTAGGCCAATCAAAAAATCTTTATTTTTGGTTTGTTTAAGCCATTCAGAAGTAACTGGTGTGGTTTGGATTATTGTTCTGCTTCAACTGATTCAGGGCTGAAACGATTAATCAGATTAATCATGATTAATCAATTATTGAAATAATCGTCAAATGATTTAGTAATTGATTAATTGTTAATTGGAGTACACATATTCAAAAAAAAGATGAACTGCTGAAAGAACACCACACTCAGCAATAGCTAAGATAAAAAATTTTTTAAAATTATGTATATTTTACATTTAAGATAAAAATTGGTAAATATATTCTACAAAAATTCCTCAATTAACACAGTTCCATCTTCAATTGTTTCAAAAATCTAAAATAAAAAGAACACGTTCTGCTATCCAATTATTCATGGTTAATCAAAGAAAAAAAAAATCAACTCTTATTATTTTCTTGTTTTTTCTAGAAAATTTATGAAATTAATCTTAAAATTTCTAGTTTTTTGGTGAAAATCTACAAATATTATTTAAAAAAATTAAATCTGAACTGGCTCTAATAAACCATTTTACTGATCACCACCATTTTAGAGTTGAAATTTTAAATCTAGAACAGCAGATATTTGGAGACCGAAATGCCTGGGCTGGATCTCTCAGTCACATTTTGATAGAAAACTTCTAATTTCCTAACAATACAACTTTAGAAATGTGTATACCTTTTGGCCTGTTAGGTAAAATAAATAAAACTTAAAAGCTGCAGGAGGAGGAACCTGAGGGAACTGACCTTTGTCTGTGTTGTTTTGTGCTTCAGCTAGCTGTGAAAAAGTCAACAGACCCTCCCTGCAGGTAAATATCCAGGTGTAATTAATGCACCTTATGAAAACAGGGAAGATTCAGGTGACACCTAAAATAACTTCAGCTCATCAAACACATTTTGTATGTAAGGTTAGAAATGCTCAATGCATTAAATTTAGCATCAGCTGCAGCAGAAAGGAGGAAAGAAAATCAATTTTTATGTCTTAAAACACCGCTGGTACTTTAAGGTGGCAAATGATAAATAAGTTTAGTTATTTTCTGTCCTTTGGAGCCATTTCCTGTTTAAATCCTGCATGGACTGTAAATAATCTAACTGGAAATTTTGCTGAAACAGCAAAGAAAGTACATTTATATTGCAACATGGTTAATATAGCTAATGATTAGAGAAGTGTAAGCTTAAAACAGCATCTAATGTAGATTAAAATTTTATTGATTAGACTGGTCAAACTGAAGAAAACCTGAAAAGTCTTCCAGTTCTTTCACTTTGATTGATGTGTAGATATTTTGCAAAGAAAAATCTCCAAATATTTCAATCTAAATTTGCAAACAGAGAGAAATAAGCCAAGAAATATCTGCCATTTTACAGATATGCAACACTAATTTCTCTTCTGTAGGCTGAATTGATTTTTACTTGAGAAGATTCCCACCTGTGGGCTGTTTTTGTTGTTTTTTTTATTTTTAAATGCAAATATATTTAAAGAATCAGTTTCCAGAGAGGCGCATCATTGGTCAGCTTAAAACATTTCTTCCTCCAGTAAATGTTTGATCCTCCCTCTGTTTTCCTGTGAGTTTCAATAGAGGATCAAAGTGCAGAGAGACGCCTTAACTTTATACGTTTCCGTCTCATCCTTCCTGAAAACAGATGTCCTTAGGCTTCAGGGCTAAGTTACAAAGGCTTTGTTGAGGTTTTAATGAGCTGGTTTGTGTTTTCTGACGTCTGATTGGTTAACAAAAGCAACACAGCTGCACTTCAATTCAAGCTGGATTTATAAAAACACCTGTTGGTTTTTGAAAATTGAGCTTTCACTGCAAAAACAGTATTTTTGGTCTAATTCAAGTGGAAATATCATAGTACACTTGAAATAAGATAAAACTAACCTAAAAGTAACTTTTCAGCGAGATATAGGAGCTTGTTTTGAATTGATAATTCCTTGATATTGTTAAAAAAGTTCTAGTTACATATGAAATAATCTCGCAGTGAAACAAGACATTTTAACTTCTATAATGTAGGAAACGGTTCTACTTCCACCAGCAGATTGTCAACTAAAACTATTTCATCAAGATTAAGGATGAAAAATAAGTTTTTTTTCTAGCATATTTTCTTGAAAATTTCTTAAGACTAATCACAAAGTTTCTGAGTCTTTTCTAGAAAATTATCAACTTTTCAAATTCAATGATTTAAAGTTTTTTCTGGAAAATGTCTAGAATTAATCTCATAATTTCCTTTTTAGTAAAATTTCAACTTGCCATACTCAGAAATTTCCAGCTTTTTCCCTAAAATAATTATAAGATAATCTCTTTATATCTTTTTGTTTTTAGTAAATTTTCAACTTTTCAAACTCAATAATTTACTGTTATTTTTTTTGTTTTGTATTTTTATAGAAGATTTAAGATTAATCTCATAATTTCCTTGCGTTTCTTTTCTTTAGCAATTTTTTTCCAAGACAATTTGAGATTTCTGGGTGGAAATGCACTTTTTTTAATCTATAGAATTATGTTAATAGTTTAATTTAGCACAACTGGATAAAAAGTAGAATTAAATATTTGTTTAGTATTATTGTGATCCACAGACTGTGACAATTGTCCTTTAAATTTCTTTCAAGTTATTGCAACCTGCCTTTTGAATTTATAATCTAATCTATAGTGACTGTTTTTGCTTTAAGTTTATTTAAAGCATATAGTGCATGTACGAGTTTTTATGAACTCAAAGATTTGTTTATTTCCTAAATAGTTAAATCTTCATGTCACATTTCACATTTCCTCAACCATAAATCATCTTATCTTATCAGTACTCTTTAACTTGCACGGTTGCACAATCTTGGAGGTTTTAAGAGGAGTTTGATGACGTAAATTACAGAAGAATACAATCATGTAATTTTCTATCAGTCCAGTAAAGCACCAGTCTAAAAAGACACACCTACAGTATCTTGCAAAATCACATCCTGCTGAAAATTAGAAGAAAAACTGTAAAGTTAAAGACTTATTCACTTTGTCTCTTTGTTTTTAATCTGTATTGTTATGGTCTTATTTACAATTAACGGTCAGTACAATTTTTAGTAAAATTTATGATAGTCACCAACAACATTCAGTTAAATTTACTTGAATAACTTTTTGAAGAATTTTATTATAAAGTGCTACTACTCTTACTTGAGTAAAAGTTCTGGATTCTCTACACACTGTGAGAAACTTAGCTGAACAATAAACAAGTTTGTTTTTATCTTTAAATAATAATAACTCGCCAGACATACATGCAGTTTCCTCAGCGTGTGTGTCTGGTAATTTCTAAGTTTCCTAAGCTTAGGAAACTTTGAAAATTAAGTTTCCTAAGTTTGATTTGGAAAGATATTTATTTAGAAAAAAATTGTCCTTGCATATGAATAATTTTCATTTTGGTCAAAGAAATACTTTAAATGTCACCATAACTTTACATTTTTGTTCATCTGATGATGTAATTTTAAATGTAACTATTTTTTTTACTCAAGTAATTTTTTGGACAGCAACTTTTTACTTTTACTTGAGTAAAATATATGTTGAATTAATTTTGAGATTCATTTCAGAAATGTTCCAGAAAAAAACTGAACATTTCTGAGTTCGAAAGGTCAAAAATGTACTTGATAAAAACAAAATTTTCTTACTTTTTGACCTTAATACTGATGAAAAAGTACAAGTTATACATGAAACAATCCGCAAGACAATTTAAAAAACAGTGATTTTAATGGAGGATATGTTGACTGAGAGTAAAAATAGGTAAGCTAGCTCTGAAAGTGGGACCTTCTATTAATG